>JAPZIH010001032.1:0-32500 GCA_027410445.1 Discoglossus pictus
TACAGCACACCCATAATTAGCCAGCCCCAGTCATACAGCACCCCATAATTAGCCAGCCCCAGTTACACAGCACCCCCTATTGGCCAGCCCCAGTTATACAGCACCCCCTATTGGCCAGCCCCAGTCATACAGCACCCCCTAATTAGCCAGCCCCAGTCATACAGCACCCCATAATTAGCCAGCCCCAGTCATACAGCACCCCATAATTAGCCAGCCCCAGTTATACAGCACCCCCTATTGGCCAGCCCCAGTTATACAGCACCCCCTAATTAGCCAGCCCCAGTTATACAGCACCCCCTATTGGCCAGCCCCAGTCATACAGCACCCCCTAATTAGCCAGCCTCCGTTATACAGCACCCCCTATTGGCCAGCCCCAGTTATACAGCACCCCCTATTGGCCAGCCTCCGTTATACAGCACCCCCTATTGGCCAGCCCCAGTCATACAGCACCCCCTAATTAGCCAGCCCCAGTTATACAGCACCCCCTATTGGCCAGCCCCAGTTATACAGCACCCCCTATTGGCCAGCCCCAGTCATACAGCACCCCATAATTAGCCAGCCCCAGTTACACAGCACCCCCTATTGGCCAGCCCCAGTTATACAGCACCCCCTATTGGCCACCCCCAGTTATACAGCACCCCCTATTGGCCAGCCCCAGTTATACAGCACCCCCTATTGGCCAGCCCCAGTTATACAGCACCCCCTATTGGCCAGCCCCAGTTATACAGCACTCCCTTATTGACCAGCCCCAGTTACACAGCACCCCCTAATTGGCCAGCCCCAGTAATACAGCACCCCCTATTGGCCAGCCCCAGTTATACAGCACTCCCTATTAGCAAGCCCCCCCCCCCCCCCCCACGTGCCGCAGACCCTCCCCCACGTGCCGCAGTACGTCTCTATTCTCAGCCTTGAGGTTCTTCTCCTTTCTCAAATGGATGCCTTACAGCTCCGAAGACTGCGCAAGAAACTCAGACAGATTGAAGTCCTGGAGCACCTGCCAAGAGCATTGACCAGTACTGAGAGTGCAAAGGTGAGATGAGAGCGTACGCCTGGTGCAAGAGACTGCGCCCCTTGCCACAAAGCAAGAGATGTTGTAGTGTAGAGGGGAGCAGAGAGATTCCTGGTAAAAGACTGGTATTTTGTTGAAACGAACAGAAAGGGAGCAGCTTGAGTCACAGAGCAACTAGTATCAGGGAGAGAGCAGTATGCCCCCTGGGGCGGCTCCTCCTCGTGGCAGTGTGCCCCCCAGGGGTGGCTCCTCCACCGGGGCAGTGTGCCCCCCGTGGTGGCTCCTCCTCGTGGCAGTGTGCCCCCTGGGGCGGCTCCTCGTGGCGGCTCCTCCGCCGGGGCAGTGTGCCCCCCAGGGGTGGCTCCTCCGCCGGGGCAGTGTGCCCCCCGTGGTGGCTCCTCCTCGTGGCAGTGTGCTCCCCGGGGTGGCTCCTCCTCGTGGCAGTGTGCCCCCTGGGGTGGCTCCTCCTCGTGGCAGTTGCGGGGGTGGAGGCCAGAGGGAATTAGCTGCAATGAGTGCCGAAGGTGCTCATTGCAGGAGTGGAGATGAGCACCACAGGCGCTCATCGCGAGGCCCGTGGGACTTGGCCGCATTGAGCGCCAAAGGCGAAGCGAGGGACGCAGTTGCGGGGGTGTAGGCCCGGGGGACTTAGCCGCAATGAGCACCAAAGGCCATCGCGAGCCCAGCAGAAAATTTAACAGCCGAACCACGAAAATTGAACTAACAACAAAAAAAAACAAATATGCCTCAAATTAACTTCCACACTCACAAACAGCAGTTTTACATAGGCAGATGAATAACATAAGCACATAGGCTAACTAAATGGATCACAAACAGAATTGACTGCCCGGGGCTTGACCCAGCAGCTCCAGAGATTAGAGTCTGGAGCATTTACCCACAGATCCCCACGGCTCTTGTGGAGGCACAGCACCGGGAGAGACCCAGGGAGCCTGTGAGTGAGGTTGCAAGTTAATTTGAGGCATATTTGGCATTTTTTAGCAATTGAAAATCGGCAAAGCGAGGAAAAAAATGGCGGCCAAAAAAACCTAACAGGATGAAAATGAGGACGGAGGCAGTAAAAAGGAGCCCGCGATGAACGCCGAAGGTGCTCAGAGGGGACAGAGCCTCGCATTGTGTGGCAAATAGCATTAGTACACAAGAGGAGAGGCTCGCGATGAACGCCGAAGGTGCTCAGAGGGGCAATAGCCTCGCATTGTGTGGCAAATAGCATTAGTACACAAGAGGAGAGGCTCGCGATGAACGCCGAAGGTGCTCAGAGGGGCAATAGCCTCGCATTGTGTGGCAAATAGCATTAGTACACAAGAGGAGAGGCTCGCGATGAACGCCGAAGGTGCTCAGAGGGGCAATAGCCTTGCATTGTGTGGCAAATAGCATTAGTACACAAGAGGAGAGGCTCGCGATGAACCCCGAAGGTGCTCAGAGGGGCAATAGCCTGGCATTGTGTGGCAAACCGCATTGCCATGCCTTAAAATTTTATTGCCTTCATTTTTTGACGGGCAAGTTGCTAGTAAACAGATTATACAAATACACCACATAAAACCCCCCTGTTCTACCCCCATCAGCCTTGTTAATCTCTCTTAATGACCATATAAACTCGCCAGGACTGCTTCTCTTTCTAGTTCTACACCAGCATAATATGGAGTCCTTTGTGAAGATTAGAGAGGCTGGACAGAGGGGTCCTGGGCAGGGCGGTTAATATTCTTTATACTCAGAAGGATATTATGTGGTTATATGAGTTTACTTTATTTTTTTTATTGAGAGAAACAGGGATTGAGCAGTGTTACATGAACATTACAGGATAAACATAACCAGTGCGGACGTAACACTTGAAGAATGGAGAAATACTCACATACAGTCACTAACTAAATCTTGTCCTCTCCATCTAAAAATCTCCAGAATTCAACACTGTCTTACGGAAGACACAACTAAAATCCTTATACACTCTCTCATCATCTCTCGACTCGACTACTGCAACTCGCTTCTTGTTGGCCTACCCACCGCCCGACTATCCCCACTTTAATCCATTATGAACACCTCTGCTAGACTCATCTTCCGTACACAGCGCTCAGTGTTGGCATCACCTCTTTGTCACTCCACTGGCTTCCCATAGCCCCCAGAATAAAATATAAAATTATGACCCTAACTTTCAAAGCCTTCAACAATAGCGCACCCCCATACATCTCTGCTCTCATCTCCAAATACTCCCCCACACGCCCTCTTCGTTCTGCTAATGACCTTCTTCTTTCTACAATTCTGCTCACCTCATCTCACATTCGCCTTCAGGACTTTTCTTGTGCTGTCCCTAGTCTCTGGAACTCCTTGCCTCGCTCCACCAGATTATCCTCCTGCGTCAAAATATTCAAAACCTCTCTAAAATCACAGCTCTTTAAAGAAGCGTATCACCTTCCACCCTAACACACTCTCACCTCTCTCTCCTTTAGGTTGTAAGTCTGCGAGTTTCAGTCCTGTAGGGTGCTTTGGGAAAAGTGCTATGGACACTGGATTTGAGTCTCAAAGACAGGGCCCTTCTTGCTTTGCTATGTTTAATTTGTATTTATCTTTGTCTTGAACTTTTATGATGTACAGTGCTATGGAATATGTTGGCGCGTTATAAATAAACAACAATAATAATAATAATTTCCATTCAACTCTTTTTTTTTTTCCCTTATAGCATTTTTCACATTTATGTACGTCTTAAGCGCTGTTGTAATAAGAGAGAGAATGTTGAAGGAAGCAGAAAGGATAGATAAAGGGTAAGGGGAGAGAAGGGGGAAAGAGGTGGAGTATATTGTAGCGGGTACGCTGAAGGTTATATCTTTCTTATTGTCCTTTCCTGCTGTGTTACCACCCAATGCGTAGGGTCCAAGTATCCCAACACAAGGCCCACTTTCTTTGGGAATTATCTAGGTCAGCTTTGATAGTGTTCATAGAATGTGTACATTTTAAGTTTTTAACTTTGTAAATTTGTTGAAACTGTTGTCGAAAAATAATTCCTTCTTGACTCCATTAACTGGCAATCGGATTCGTCCCAGGATCAATAATCTATATATCATGCACCATTTTAATTTTTCAAGAAATGATGATGCTGCTACTAACTTTAAACCTTAATGACAAAGAAGGCATCAACTTATCAGTCCTTTTCAAACATATTTTTAAGCTTACAAACCTGAAAGAAACATATTCAATTGTAAACATTTTCTAAAATGGCAACTTACTGTTTTGTGGAGCCAATCATGTCTAAACTGACTTCCAAGACATTCCAAATTTTTTTTTTTCCTTAAAAATGTTTTACTTTCAAAGATCACAGCAGCCTTTTATTTCTGTATATGTGATGTCAGTCCTTTTTTGTTGTTTCTTTTTTTCCCTTTCTTTGTTTTTTGTTGGTTATTACTGTAATTTTCTGAAATTGTTTCCATATTTGTGTAACTGAAATAGTGTTCCCCTCAGAAGAGGGCAATTTACCTTTAATTTCTTCTTTTAAATGAAAACACTATTATCTGTGATTACAAAACCTCGTAGTACACAATATTTTTTGTAAAAATACGGCCATCGTGTAGAAACTTTAAACTTTTATTGCATCTGGATTTGTGCACCTTGAGAAAGCAACATATAGTTGTCCATGTGCAAAAACAGGTTCTTTTTAAAAAAAAATTCCCACCGACTTAAAAGTTTGTCCTTGGGATTTATTGATGGTCATGGCAAATGCCATGATAACTGGAAATTGTCTCCTTTGAAGGACAAAAAACAAACCACTCTCACTTGGAGCCAAATCAATTCTTGGTTATAAACACTTGTTCACCTTTTAAGGGTCCCAGTCATAATTTCTGCATGTATAAAATGATCTTTTAAATCGTGCACAATTAATCTGGTCCCATTACAAAGTCCTTTTTTTGGATTCATATTTGTCAATAACATGACAATTGCGCCTTTTTTCAATTGCAAAACATGTGGTGGCATTCCAGATGGGGTTAAATAATTAATAAATTCAATACTAAAATTCGATTCACTGTCTTTATCATCAGCCAGAACCAAATCTGCATTGTAATAATTCTTTTGTGGTGCGTTGATGAATTTTAAAATGTTGTTATTTAGATTCAACACATCTATATTTTTTTATGATAATATCACTTTGTTTGCAATGTCTGAGTAATCGTTGTTATTCAGAGTGTTTAGAAAGATTGCTGATATGAGTGATTCCTTGCAAACCATTTCTGATGGAATAACAATGGTATCATTGGGTAAATCATGTATTTGTGGATGTTTTCCTTCTCCAATTTCAATGAGCCAATCATTGAAATCATTTTGTCCTTCGGATCTCATATTTAATTCTAATTTGAGATGTGTAAATATTTTCCACAGTTTACTTGTCTTGATACATGTTTCAATGATCTCCGTTTTATTTCCATGTGGCACAACAGGTAATGTTTGCCTAAAATCTCCTCCTAACCACATCACCTTTCCACCAAATGGCAAATTATTATCCATCACTTCTTTTAAGAATCTATCAATACATTGCAAAGCATGACATGACATCATTTTTGCCTCATATATGATAATTAATTTAGTTTTTTTTACATTTTTTTGCTTGTAAAGAATTCAGTCGAATATCAGACACTGATGTTTCCAAAATCGGAACTGGCAGCTTAAATCCACTAAAGTGCTGCAATTCCAGTTGTTGCAAATGGCATTGCTATCTGACCCTGTGCTCGAATGCAACTCATCAAACAATTGTACAGATACGTTTTTCCTGATCCACCAGGGCCGTCTAGATAGAAATACCGGTCTTTGACCATTTCATCATCTGTAGCATTTGTGATTGATTACATGCTTTTAACTGTAAAGTATTTAAAGTTGCCAGTTTTTCTTCAGTTTTTTGTTTTTGTAGCTCAGTGTCATAATCATCAAAGTTGATGTCATCTATAAGTCCTGGATCAGGCAAATTAAAACTTGCACAATTTAATCCATGAGCCAACAATATTTCTTGAATTTCCATTAAAGTTTTTAACAGGGCTATTGGCTCATTGTAACGTTTCAAGAAGTCTTCTGACATATTTAATTTAAATGTTTCCCACAAAGTAAATGCATCAGGTACATTGTAAAAGATGCAAATGAACGCAAATTGTTCTCTTATTTGCTTTGGCATTTGACATAGTGCTGCTTCTTCCAGACACCTCTCCCATTCTGTATCATCAGCTATGAAGTTTTGATGTCTTGCAGCTAATAGAAAAGTATCATAAATTATGTCATACACTGTGCGTAAATGTTCAAAACTTTGTGCACCGGGAACATGTATAAGAAGTAATCTTAAACTGAAAAACTGAAACGTTCAATGTCCCTTGGACTGACGGTATAAATTTGTGGTATAACTTTATTTGTATCTCTTCTTCGTTGTCGCCATAGACCATTTACAAATACATAGTGATAAAAACTCAATGTATACAAATTGTCTGGCCTGCGTATCCTGGCAGTTTCATTTAATTTTGAGCTAATGCAGTTCTTTCATTGCCTGCAGTAAAGCAAACAAACTTACTTTGTGGCAAATGTACAGCTAAACGATAAACAGCATGTGACCGATCATGCATCTCAAATTTCAGAAGCCGCCACATTGCTTCAGGAGCACTGACATAGCGAGCATGTAAATAATTTGAAAGTTCGTCATGTAAAATTGGATTTTCCTTTTCGTTTGCATCACCTTGCACAACAACAGTTGCTGCATCCTATCCTTTGTATAAATCTTTATACACATATTTTATTGATTTTAATAGAAGTGCAAGCTTCCACATTAATGTGTGCATTGTACTTCATGAGCAAATGTGGATTGTATGGAACGACAAATCTATTATCAACCTTTTGTCCACGGATAATAGCTGTTTGTTCTTGTCTTCTTTTATACAAAGGGTATCCATCACAATTAGCATAAGTTTGCATTTGAAATTGTTTAGTACGTTTTTTATTTCCCATACATGGGAAATTCGGATTCATATCTCCACATGGCCCATCTCCCAAAGTTTGGAATATTTTTCAGGATCTGGCAATTCAGCAGTAATGACTGAATCCACTCTCTCTGCAGTATTCAACTTACTTTTAATCCTGCAGGAAAAAGAGATGTGAGCATGTGGCAGTATAAACACACTGGGAGCGCTGGCAAATAAGTCTGCTTTAGTGATATCATGTATTAATGAATTGAGTTTGATTTTGAATACTCTTGTCACTAAATCTGGTCGGTCAGAAGTAGTTTGTCCCAGATTCAAATTTTCCTTGATCTCTGGCCATTGAGGATTACATGTGAATGTAATGAATAAATCTGTTTTTCCAAATTTTGTGACAATAGCCATGACATCATTATATCTTTCTCGCATATTGCAAGGAGATCCTTGGAAAGTGGATGGCAAAATAATTGCTCGTCCAGCTGGAATGTCTCTATTGGTAGCCAATTTAGCGACATAATCCATCAAACCACAATACTGTTCTACTCAAAGCTTATTTTGTTGAAATTTTATGAAATTTAGATTATTTGCTTCGACTTGTAGATAGGAATCAATATTCCATTCTTGAGTGAGTTTGCCCCCACTTAAAATTGGATTAAAAGAATCACGAATAGCAAGCTTGTGCCACTTTATATTCCAGCATAGAAATATTGGATCTAACACGAACTTTACTATTGGGATCACTTTGCAATTGTAATTTTGGTTCCCATCCAGGTTCACCATTTGGAAAGAAAATGGGATATGTCATTGGATCTAAATTACAACTTAATATATTTATGTTGATAAATGGTTGTTCTTCATTGCATGGATTTATTCGAATACCCCGCTGAAAAGGTGGTTCACCATCTTCATTTTTAAAAACCATGGCAACCTCATTGACTGTTGGTAAATTATAACGTCTTTGATCAGTTTTGCCAACTCTTTTTAACACCATATTTACTCTTGGCATTGTCAATTGATGTGTTTGAGCATGTTCCTGTTGTTCTTTTTCAAGCTGTTCTAATTGTTTGTATGCTTGAGTGTATGGGTTGTTGGCCATAATTGTATCCAGCTGTTCAAAGACAATGCGCAAACACTGTTTATCTTCTGCAAGCGTCATTGTTTGTTCAACAGCTTCCATTGTATCTAAGACATATAACTGCACATTTCCTTTGCTCTCTTTCTTGTGGGTGTAAATGTGAGGTTCGGTGATAAATTTGTCCTTGAACTCTAAAACAGTAAGGACCATGTACTGGTACATTTTCTGGTAATGTTGCACCCATTGAAGCAAATGAAATTGCACTGTTATAAGACCTTATGTTTTATTTTTTATTTTTATTTGTATAATTTGGAAATGTTGGATCGCTCATGATACTTTCTAAGTAATCTGGAAATGGGTGTCTTTGTGGAAGTCTTACCTTTCCTTTCTGACAGCAACTAATAAACTTTCCATCAGTTGGTCTTTCCTTTAGAAAATGATAGGCCCCACAAAACTGACAAACAACTGTCGGGATTAATACGACATATTATTTTCTACATAATATAGAATAATGAATTTTGAGTTCAGAATCAATTTATAGACACATATTCCTTTTTATAAAATAACATTTATTGAAAATACCAAAATCAACTAGTCTAATGAAAAATGTAATATATCAAATCAAATGTAAATAAAACACAATAATATATCAAAATCAAATGCAAATAAAACACAGTATAACCAGCCAGATAATAAAAGAAAATTAATACATCATATTGTAATACTTATTATTTATGATATTTTCTATACAGTCCTAAAATCTCAATATAAAAGTGTATCTCATTCACATGAACAATAAAACCTGGAATAGCAACCCATAGAACAAAATCAGATAAATCAATTAATAAAATTCATTCTTAATAACGTTTTAGCATGTACTAACAATGTCTAATGATATTATAATATATATCTATACAGGAATGTATTGAATATAACACAATTATAGTAAAGTATTTTATAATATAATTGATAAGTTAGCTAAGTAAGTTAATTTTTCTGTATTGGTCAAAAAGAAAAATGAGATATCTAATTTTGTATTAAAATGTATATCCGGATTTATAAATTTCAATGACAAAAGGAAATCTAAATAACTTTTTGATAAGAAATAAACCAAACAGAGAAATTATGGTAATGGTTTTCAATTATATCATAAAATAAAATATCTCAATTTATACATTACCAATTATGACAAGATTCCACTGGTTAATTCCAAAGTTGTTTTGGCTTCTCCACAGATAAAAGTTTTATCTCTTACTTTCTTTTTCTCTCTCCCTCTCTCTTCTTTCTCCTTGTTTGTCTCTCCCCTTCCTTCCCCTAGCTCCTGTTTCTATCCATAATTATACCTCTTGCTTATTTGCCTATCAGAATCCCAAATCAGTTAAAGTATCTAGTAACCAATAGAATCTTTTCATGATGTCATCACCTATTTAAATTTTATAATGAATATATTCTTCTATAGAGACGTTTATTTCTTTAACCATAAGATGGCGCTCTCGGACCTTTGAATTTTCATCCCTTTTAATTAGCTTATGATCCCTTTGACCCACAACCTATAAACAAGATGAAGTCATAAGAATGTTATCAAATAGATATCCCTAGACAGATTTATTATTCTGTTTACTAGACTTGGTGTCTATGAAACAAATTTTTCCCATGTGAAAATTTAAGGAGGATTTTATTACCTTATACATTTAGGAATTCAGTCAGATATTTATCTCTTATAGAACAATGGATTATTCAAATCATGGGATAGCTCTTTTGTGGGCAGCTGTGAAAACCTATTTTTCACATATATACATTCACGTAATAGAATTGCATGCATAGGTATATATATAAATATACAGCATATAAAATATTAATACAATGGATATAAAAATAGTGGTTAATAATTGGAATATCATATTATACTATAATATCCATATAAGATAGAACTTTATTCATACAGAAGTTCTGACACAACATTAAGTAATCCACAATAATGAGTGTCTACTTTTAGTGCTCTAATAAACACATTCTCATGCACTTATTCAACATAGAGATCGCTACAACTTTCTATATCTACATTGGTGTCATGTGTCTGAACATTGGTGTCAGTAGGCAATATAGTATCATTGGGCAATGGTTCACATACATGTTTTAGTTTGCTTTTTTGTTTCTTGGAAGCCCCAGCACACTCACTTTGTGCTTTATTACTCATTTTTCTTTTATTTAAATGTCTCTGTCGGTCTTCTTCTCTTAAGTGTTGGGAACTTTCAGGTGACTGTGCATCTCTCCACCTCTGCTTCCTTTCCCTTGCCAATCTTCTTTTGCGGTCAATCTTTTCTTCTCCATTTTCCGCCATTGTAATATGTAATTGTAAATAGATATGTAAGTTTTTTTTTTTGTTTGTTTTCTTTACATATTGTTTGTAGCTGGTTTCAATGTAAAAGTAAATAGGATTAATTAAAGAATGCAAAATCTATTTCTTTTTTTCGATGCAATAAATGAAACCATTTTTGGATTGTTTTATTGACATACTTTAAATAGCAAAGGACTGAAAATTCAGTGGATATAAAAAGTCTACACACCCCTTTTAAAATGTCAGGTTTCTGTGCTGTAAAAAAATGAGACAAAGATAAATCATTTCAGAACTTTTTCCACCTTTTAATGTGACATATAAACTGTACAACTCAATTGAAAAACAAACTGAAATCTTTTAGGTGGAGGGAAGAAAAAGAAAAATAATGTGGTTGCATAAGTCTGCACACCCTCTTATAACTGGGGATGTAGCTGTGTTCAGAATTAAGCAATCACATTCCAAATCGTGTTAAATAGGAGTCAGCATACCCCTGCCATAATTTAAAGTGCCTCTGATTAACCTCAAATAAAGTTCAGCTGCTCTAGTTGGTCTTTCCTGACATTTTCTTAGTCACATCCCACAGCAAAAGCCATGGTCCACAGAGAGCTTCCAAAGCATCAGAGGGATCTCATTGTTAAAAGGTATCAGTCAGGAGAAGGGTACAAAAGAATTTCCAAGGCATTAGATATGCCATAGACACAGTGAAGACAGTCATCATCAAGTGGAGAAAATATGGCACAACAGTGACATTACCAAGAACTGGAGCTCCTTCCAAAATTAATGAAAAGACGAGAAGAAAACTGGTCTGGGAGGCTACCAAGAGGCCTACAGCAACATTAAAGGAGCTGCAGGAATGTCTGGCAAGTACTGGCTGTGTGGTACATGTGACAACAATCTCCCGTATTCTTCATATGTCTGGGCTATGGGGTAGAGTGGCAAGACGAAAGCCTTTTCTTACGAAAAAAAAACATCCAAGCCAGGCTACATTTTGCAAAAACACATCTGAAGTCTCCCAAAAGCATGTGGGAAAAGGTGTTACGGTCTGATGAAACCAAGGTTGAACTTTTTAGCCATAATTCAAAAAGATATGTTTGGTGCAAAAACAACACTGCACATCACCAAAAGAACACCATACCCACAGTGAAGCATGGAGGTGGCAGCATCATGCTTTGGGGCTGTTTTTCTTTAGCTGGAACTGGGGCCTTAGTTAAGATAGAGGGAATTATGAACAGTTCCAAATACCAGTCAATATTGGCACAAAACCTTCAGGCTTCTGTTAGAAAGCTGAACACGAAGAGGAACTTCATCTTTCAGCATGACAACGACCCAAAGCATACATCCAAATCAACAAAGGAATGGCTTCACCAGAAGAAGATTAAAGTTTTTGAACGGCCCAACCAGAGCCCAGACCTGAATCCAATTGAAAATCTGTGGGGTGATCTGAAGAGGGCTGTGCACAGGAGATGCCATCGCAATCTGACAGATTTGTAGTGTTTTTGCAAAGAAGAGTGGGCAAATCTTGCCAAGTCAAAATGTGCCATGCTGATAGACTCATACCCAAAAAGACTGAGTGCTGTAATAAAATCAAAAGGTGCTTCAACAAAAGTATTAGTTTAAGGGTGTGCAGACTTATGCAACCATATTATTTTATTTTTATATTTTTTCTTCCCTCTACCTAAAAGATTTCAGTTTGTTTTTCAATTAAGTTGTACAGTTTATAGGTCACATTAAAGGTGGAAAAAGTTCTGAAATGATTTATCTTTGTCTCATTTTTTTACAGCACAGAAACCTGACATTTTAACAGGGGTGTGTAGACTTTTTATATCCACTGTGTATATATATATATATATATATATATATATATATATATATATATAATGTATGTGTGTGTATATAAATATAAAGGTGTATATATATATATATATATATATATATATATATATATATATATATATATATATATATATATATTCTATTCACAATCCACTAAAGCTCTTAAGGCCTCTGGCCCAGATGGCTTTACGAATCACTATTATAAACAATTCAGGGACATTTTCTTACCTCATCTTAAATCATTATTTAATGAATTCCTTAATTATAAAACAATAAAAACAGAATTCCTGGAATCTAAATTTATTGTATGACACAAAGAAGGGAAGGACCCACCCCAATGCCAGAGCTACTATCTCCTTAATAGTGATATTAAATTATATACTAAATATGATTCATCCATATCAGGTTGGCTTTATCCCAGGAAGTGAAGCCCCTGAAAACACTATTCTTATAGATCTTTCGTCAAAAATAAGTAAATCCCTATGATGCTAATTTCATTGGATGCGAAAAAAACCTTTTTACAGAATAGACTGTATTTACATGAGGGAAGTTTTAAGCAAATTAGTGCTAACTGACAACTTTGTGAAATGTAATATGGCGCTTTGTTCTGGTCCAATGGCTTACATCTCCTACCAAGGCTTTAGATCTCAGCTATTTAATATTTGCAGAGGAACAAGGCAGTGATGACCCTTATCTCCAGTAATTTTCACTTTATGCATAGAACCTTTGGCCATACATATCAGGGATATGCCTAAATATCAATGGCATCAAAATAGCCGAGAAGGAATATAAATTGAGTTTGTTCGCTGACGACATTCTGCTAACAATTTCAAACCTACTAATTAGTCTCCCTATCTTGCTAAAGGTACTGGAAAATGTTGGTAATATGCCAGGGTTTAACGTAAACGTGAATAAAAGTAAAGCTCTTAATATCTCTCTCTCACCGCTTACAACAAAACTGTTGGCGTTGGACCTTTCTTGCAAATGGTCTCAGCAATCTATCAAATACCTGGCCATTAACATCCCAAAGAAGACTAAGATAGTATATGGGGTTAATTACCCAAACATTCTGAAAGACCTCTTTAAAGATCTAAATACTGTAGTTGGTTTTCTCACTCGATCTCTTGGTAAGGGAGAATCCATACGGTAAAGCTGAACACTTTTATCCAAGTTAATGTACTTTTTCAGAACACTCCCTTTTGCAATTAAAAAGGCTGAGGTCCTAAAACTACAGAGAGTAATCCTCCACTTTATCTAGAGTTATGACAAACCAAGGGTAATCCATGATTGTCTCAAAGGAGATGGGTGGTTTAGCTACTTCTGACTTGCTCACCTACTAGCACATTTATCCAAATGGTTCTTTAAGGAAATGCCTCCTTGTTGGGCGGATATTGGAAGGGACCTACTCAAAGAGCAAAATACAACAAGTGCTTTGGATATGCTTAAGAAATAAAATCAGACTGTGTGACCTCCCCCAAAGCATTTTACACTCCATTAGTCTCTGGAAACAAATTAACAAGCGCACACCCTTACTAGAGGTAGTTTCATGGCTCACCCCTTTGTGGCTCCCCTTAAAAGATCCTGTGGGGGAAATCAACTGCCAGTTTTCATGGATTCGTCAACATTTGCACATAACAGTCGACATACTGATAATAAATGGAATTCAGGGAACAAGATCTTCTACCCCAGAGAGAATGGCTTAGATTGGCATCCATACACACTAATATGGTTTATTTTATGAAGATTAATAACCCCCCTAGGAAATCCACATTTGAGAAATGCTGTCTGCATAATGCTAATGGTAGGAAAAATATCTCTACCTTTAAATAACTATTTAATTGACTGACAGTAGCAGATAAGTTAACATACAAAGTAGCTTGGGAAAAGGAATTGGGTGTAACTCTAGATGATGTATATTGGGCAAAAATGCAGCAAACTTCTCCTTGAATTTAATCATAAGAGAGAATGTCATAAAACCATATTTAGATGGTATCTCACACCAAAAAGATTACAAAGGTCAAAGCTGTCCTTGAATGAACTTGGCACATTAAGACACGCACTGTGGGACTACACCAAAATAGCTCATCTCTGGGGCGAAACGTACAAAACAGAGACATTTTTGTGTTCACTGTCCCTAGAAAACCTGAGGAAGCAATCTTGGGTCTCCCCATCCCCTGCTTTCCTAAAGTATTACAATTTTTCCAACCATGTTTTCTTAGCTTCTAGAATCATAATAGCCAAAGAAGGGAAGGACTGTGTGCCCATGATCAAGGAAATTAGTAGGAAAATCCAAGACATCTATAGAATGTGCTCATTAGCAGCAGATTTAGATGAAAATTACAGAATATGGGCGGCTTGTTGCCATCTGTGGACACTCAGAGGGGACTGGAATAGAAAAATGTAGTGTTGTAAGGCCTAGTGCCTACAATGGAGAAGATTTCTTAAACACCAGTACCCTCCCTCCTCTTTCTCTCTCATATCTCCTCCCTCTCCCCTTTTTTATGTTGCTGTTTGTCTTTGCACAAAACAATCTATTGTTATCAAGAAAAACTGTAAGTTATTATAGTGAGCAAAATAATTGAAAAGATGGATAAGACGTGTGGAAGTGGCTTGTGGTAATATACTGTAAAATGGTTGTACAATATAACTGGACATTTTCTCAGTGTGTTAATATGAGACCACAGACTAAAATTAAAGTAAAAATTGGTACTTTATTTGTTATAAATGGTTTATCAGATGAGTTCTGTGTTTCATGACACCAGATTACATTATTACACTTGTTCTAAGCTTGGGTGTTCCATGTAATTATTATCTTTTATTTGTAACGTGTGAACATATACCGTAGGGCTATATGTGGGTTATGTTCAAGACACAAAACAATAGCAGTACTAGGAAATTGCCTGTCAAAAATGACGGGAATAAAATTGTAAGGCTGGCAATGTTGTTAGCCACACAATGCAAGGCATTTGCCCCTCTGAGCACCTTCAGTGCTCATCACAAGCCTCTACCCCGTGTACATCAACTTTCCTGCTTTGCAATGATCATCTTTCGCACTCATCGCGAGCCTCTCCCTCTCGCGGTGCTTTCCTCCCGCCTACTGTTCGGGCCGCTCATTGCAGGGTTCGTTGACCTGCAAGTTTTGTGCTTGGGAATGCCACCATTCCACCATCTCCCCCTGTGTCTTTCTCCTCTGTGTGTGTGCTGAATGTTTGCGTGTTTACGCGCTGAATGTCGTTTGTTTTATTTTCAAAGTCCCGCGTGCCTGCCTTCGTGTGTTGCTGTCTTTGCCATCATGTAGTCCTGCGTGCCTGGCTTTGCTCATCCTCGTTTTCATCCTGTTTCAGATTTTTTAAGTTTTTCGTCCGCCATTTTTTTCCTCTCTTAGCCATTTTTCGATTGCCGAAAAATGGGAAATATGGCTCAATTTCGCTTGCAACCTCACTCCGAGGCCTCCTGGCTCTCCCTCCTGTGCTGAGTGTAGGTGTGTTATTATTATTTTTTTTTATTATTTGACTGTTTTTAGGGGTGTTTTGAGTTGCGCGCTTGAACTAAGTTTGGCCATTAAATTAGCAAACTGCGTTCCTCGCGGTCAGCGGCAAAGTGCTACTTTTTTGCGGCATCCCGCATGCCTTAACTGCTCGCAGTGCATTGAGCGCCTTTGGTGCTCATTGCAGCCTAAGTCCTGCGTGCCTCAACTGCTCGCTTTGCGAGGCTCGCAGTGCAATGACTGCTCATTGCAGCCTAAGTCATGCGTGCGTCAATGACTTGCCTCGCTTTGCGAGGATCGCAGTTGTGTCCCTCGCTATGTGAGGGATGCAAAAGCGTGACCAACATTGCAAACCTCAACAACATTGCATGATTAACACATTGCATAGGATGGAGGGCCTTAGTATCCACTGTCCATAGAGCTTTCCCCAAAGCACACTGCGGGATTGAAAACTGGCAGAATTAGTCTAAAGAGAAAAACATTCTCTTTCAATAAAAATATACATTAAAAAGAAGTAGTAACCTGTTTGTGTAGGAACTAGATGCCTTGTTAGCTACGCTGTCTGAGGACGATGCTAAGTTTTCCTGGGATAAAGTTGTCCTGTAAGAATCTTTCTTTGTACATACATAAATTCTGTGGCAGAGGTTTTGGCATTGAGTCTTTTGCTCCACAATAAATATTTCAGAGAGTGGAAAGGATAGATCACGTAGGGCTCAGGTGAGCGATTTGGTGAACTCCTTTTTAAAAACCAGCTTCATATTCACATTGCAAGCAACAAAAATAACATGCTTCAAGCACTCAGGCCAAATAATTCAACATGTCTATCGTTGCAGCTATTCTTAGGTAATGAGGATTTTTTTTAATCCCCCATCTAGATTATTGGTTTTAAGATCTCAATTGGTTAAACAACCACAAGTCTTAATTCTACCAATTAAGATCTTAAGATGCCTCTAGATTTGGAAAGAGCCCAGCAACAATTTGAAGAGGCCATGTTGATTGTCCCATGGTCCAAAGTACATTATTTAGAAACAAAACCTTGCCATGGTTTGTCCATTTGTGTCTCTTGGCAGGTTGTAACTGGGAGATCCAAGATGGATGAGGATTATCATCACTGAAGCTTGTGGATTCAATTGGGGACAAATCTCTAATTTCTTATGTGCAGGAAACTTGACAACATTAGAAATGTTTTTATTTTCCAAGCTGTGTTGAGTTGTAAGCACTGTTGAAGCCTCTGATATTGTTTCAAGTCCACAGTTAAAAAAAAAAAAATACAGTTCAACAAATCCACAGCCATAACATTTATAAACAGACCGAGGGGCTCACAATCCCATAAACTCAAAAATCTAACATCCAGGATATGCATCTGGGCCAAGAGAAACTGTCTGCAATTCTTATCATCTAGGCTATCTGCTGGAGCCAGTCATCTGCCTGTGGAGTGGTCGTTACACCTGGGTCCAGACAGTAATAGACCCGATGGCATCACAACATTATACCAAAGGGCATTTTTTCTTTGTCTCTGCACAATTGCTGAGAACAGTTAGCCCCATGTGCGCTGATTTCCAGAGTTCTCCATAAGTCAGGGAGGAAAAAGCCAAGTCCTAGTGATACCCCGGTGTGGCTGAGGAAAGCCTGGTACCTGGAACTATCGGGCAAACTCTCACCACCATTCCAGCCTTTTCTTGGCTGGGATGTCAGTCCTCTGACCTTAAATACTATATTACCAGTGGTAATTATATCAACACGAGTAAGTGAACATCAAGCCTTTAAGTGTGTTGAACCATTCCTCTAAATGTTCGAAGACAAGACAGTTTTCTAGTTGTTTCCTGAATTACCCTAAAGGCTGCAAAACCAGAAAATTATAAAGACGAAAACGTAGATGCCTGGATGTCAATAAATGTACGGGCTCCTCTGAAAGTATGGCCAATTTACAATGTCATTATCACAACCTATCAAACATTAAATCAACTATTCCTTGTGGCGTAAAGCCTTTTTCTACCAGGAGAGACTTCACTTGGAGGACATCTGAAGCCATGACATCAGCTGCGGATCTCATCCTCTCCCCCATATGATAAAGCCTCCCTATTTGGATGAAAATCCCCATTTGTAAGAGTAGTCTGGAATCCCCAATCTGCTTAGTAATAGAGAGAGCAACGTTTTTGTGTTTTAGTTACAATTTCAGATGTGCTTTTTTTGTCCTCTGCAGAGTCTCGGCGATATAAACCAGAACATTTTATAATTTTGCTTTCTAACCTGCAGTAATTTTCATTTCATGATCCCAACTGGTGGCCGTATTTACCAAGTGCTTATATTACTTATCTTTAACATATTGTTTGTTATCTCAGCTGCTGAATGTTACACCAAGAAGTAAACGAGAGACCCTGCCCCTCACAATGCATTACTTCTTTAGTCTTCCTCCTACTTTTATGTCACTGTGCAGCTTTTCTTCTGCTTCTACATTGCCTCCGTTCCCATCTATCAGATAACAAACCTCCCTTTTCCTTCTCCTGCCCTTTGTTTCCTCTTTGCCCACCAACCCTTTTTGGACCAATACATCTACTGTTGTGCTTTTCTGGCCTAGATTGGGTCCCATGTTTATTTCACCCATTTTATTCTGTGTAAAATCCTTTCATGCCCCCTCATGTCTTATTACCATTCCCAAGTGATTTCCCACAAATGTGAATTGTTTCCACTGGTCTCTTAGTGTCTTCCCATTTCTGTCTCCTCACCTTTTATCCTTCTCCACATATCTGTAATGTTATTTCACCCTAAGCCGCCTTTCTCCTCGTTATGTCTGTCCACATATTTCTCTTCTTGTGTGTCTTTCCTCACACAAGTTGTCCATCTCATGTTTCTGTATGTGCTCATTGGGCTCGCCAAGTACCCTGCAAGACCATGAACCATGTCTAATATGAGTGCACAGAGGTAATGAGAGAGCAAACTGTGCGCATGGAGTGCGTGATGGCGGTAAATCTAGCAATGTCTGAAACCTGTATCTGATCACAAAACTCCTTTATGTCCCAAGGTGTCTCAGAAGTTGGAGCTCCGGTCTCTCTTGGAGGATTTGCTGTCTCAACATGTGATTCCTAAAGATATGATCACTGAGGCGGTACCAGTGGATAGGTTTGTGTGATGCCATATTGCTGCAGTCACTCACCTGTTGGCTGGATCTGTCACCCCATGTCCCCAACTCTGTCCTTGTCCATTCTGTATTTACTCTTCTCTGTGTACCTTGTTGCTCTCTCTCTCTCTTCCCTGCGTATCTTGTGGCTCTGTCTCTCTCTCTCTTCTCTGTGTATCGTGTTGCTCTCTCTCTCTCTCTTCCCTGCGTATCTTGTGGCTCTGTCTCTCTCTCTCTTCTCTGTGTATCGTGTTGCTCTCTCTCTCTCTTCTCTGTGTATCTTGTGGCCCTGTCTCTCTCTTCTCTGTGTATCTTGTGGCTCTGTCTCTCTCTTCTGTGTATCGTGTTGCTCTCTCTCTCTCTTCTCTGTGTATCTTGTGGCTCTGTCTCTCTCTCTCTCTTCTCTGTGTATCGTGTTGCTCTCTCTCTCTCTTCTCTCTGTATCTTGTGGCTTTGTCTCTTTCTTCTCTGTATATTGTGTGTCTCTGTCTCTTCTCTGTGTATCTCGTGGCTCTGTCTCTCTTCTCTGTGTATCTTGTTGCTCTCTCTCTCTTCTCTGTGTATCTTGTTGCTCTCTCTCTCTCTCTTCTCTGTGTATCTTGTTGCGCTCTCTCTCTCTCTTCTCTGTGTATCTTGTTGCGCTCTCTCTCTCTCTCCTCTGTGTATCTTGTTGCGCTCGCTCTCTCTCTCTCTCCTCTGTGTATCTTGTTGCGCTCTCTCTCTCCTCTGTGTATCTTGTTGCTCTCTCTCTCTCTTCTCTGTGTATCTTGTTGCGCTCTCTCTCTCCTCTGTGTATCTTGTTGCGCTCTCTCTCTCTCCTCTGTGTATCTTGTTGCTCTCTCTCTCTTCTCTGTGTATCTTGTTGCTCTCTCTCTCTTCTCTGTGTATCTTGTTGCGCTCTCTCTCTCTCTCTCTCTCTATCCTCTGTGTATCTTGTTGCGCTCTCTCTCTCTCTCTCCTCTGTGTATCTTGTTGCGCTCTCTCTTCTCTGTGTATCTTGTTGCGCTCTCTCTCTCTCTCTCTCCTCTGTGTATCTTGTTGCGCTCTCTCTCTCTCTCTCTCCTCTGTGTATCTTGTTGATCTCTATCTCTCTTGCCTGCGTATCTCGTTGCTCTCTCTTTCTCTTTATATTGCCGTTCTATGTGTGTCTCTTTGTGTTGTCCCTTTGTCTGACTGTCTCTCTTCCCGCAGTGCTCCATCATCTCTGCAACCTGCATCTTCTAAGGCTGGGGATGAGCCAAGAGATCCAGGTAAGGTTTCGTCTGTTACTTGTCTGATGTCACAGAGACCGTTCTCTCCTTTTATTTCCTTTCTTTTCTGCCTGTCTCTTTCTTTTCTTTCAGTACGCTCCATATTTTCTGTTCTTTTCCATTTCTCTCTCATTTCTTTCTCTGCTGTCTCTTTCAGATCCTCTTCCATTGAAGACATCACGGTTCCGTGTTCGTTCTTTTGAGGGACACAGTGACCTGGTGACATGCCTTCTCATACAGGGCACGACCGTAATCTCTGGGAGGTGAGCCTGTCATTTGTCTCTCTCCTGTATCATGTCCATGATACGTGTGTGATGAGGATGAAGTGATCATACTGCTTGTTCTTATTCAGGAGCTCTGGTTTCTGTACCACCTCTCTTGTCTCTGGCACCTAGTGATTTCAATATTGCGTTATATCTGGAATGTGGGTCCGATCATAACTCCTAATTCAAGCCCGTAGGACGTCAATGACAAATGGAGGTTGGATTTCAAAGTCCTACGGACGTTACGGCCTTGTGTCATTGATCACGTTCAATCTCGCAATCTACTTTCGATAGCATTGTTTCCGAATTTCGCTATCGACCCATAACTTGCAGCCTTGAGCAATTGAATAGCTCCATAACTTGCGAATGCTGCAGGCCCGCAGACATACGGCCTATACCTCCATAACTTGCACCTGTTCATTGAATGAGGCCCATGGTCCTCAAGGAGCTGACAAAACATCTTCAGGAGCTTATTGGTGAAAGGTACCAGTCAGGAGAAAGGTATAAAAGAATATCACAGGCATTGGATGTACCATGGAGCAATTTGAAGACTATCATCAGTAAGTGGAGAATATGTCTCACAGTAGGAACATTGCCAAGATCAGGACAACCCTCTAAAGGTCATGACAGGACAAGGAGACCAATTCAGGGAGGCTATCAGGAGGCTTACAGCAACATTACGGGAGCGTCAGGAACTTCTGGCAGGTGCTGGTCACTCTTTGCATGCGTCTACCACATTCTGCACATGTGTGTTCTATGGGGTAGGATGATGAGACAGAAGCCATTTCTCAGAAAAGAACATTCAAACTCATGTTATTTTTTTCAAAAAGAATTCCTTCAATCACCTTAAACCATGTAGGAAAATGTCCTATGGTCTGTTGAGACAAAAGATGAATTTTTCGACCATAATTTCAAACAAAAAATTGGGCATAATAGCAGCGGAGCACGTGATCTAAAGACACCTTACCTACTGTGAGGCATAGGGGTGGTACCATCATGCTTTGGGGCGCTTCTCTTCCTGATGGTGATGGTGGCAGCGTCGTGTTTGGATCCGCTTCTCTTCATGATGGTGATGGTGGCAGTGTCGTGTTTGGGGCCGCATCTCTTCATGATGGTGACAGCATTGTGTTTGGGGCTGCTTCTCTTCATTAATGTGACAGCGTCGTGTTTGGGGCCGCTTCTCTTCATGATGGTGGCAGCGTCGTGTTTGGGGCCGCCTCTCTTCATGATGGTGGCAGGGCCTCTAGTCAAGACTGATGGAATAATGATTAGCTTAAAATATATTTTGGCACAAAACCTGCTGATCTCTGTCAAAAAACTGAAGATGAAACAAAATTTAACCTACCAACTTAATGGCCCAAAGACATCCAAGTTAGACGAGGACTAGCTTCAGATTGTAAGTTTGTAATCATAAATAATACTTGAGAAATCACTCTATACAAGAGTCTAACTTCAGACGGGGTCAAGTCTGTCTCTGTTGGAGGTTTTTTGTCTCCTAAAACTCCCGGATTATATGCCACAGAGACACAATAACCTGAATGATTTGAGCTAGTGTTCTTCCCGATATTTTAAATCAATTGCATCCCTGTTGCCATTTTGTATTTGTCACCCTCTTGTATCACACCTAAACCCTTAGATTGTAAGTTTGCGAGTTTTCAATCGTGTGTCCGTGTCTTGGAAATGAGCTCTATGTACATTTGATTCTAAGCTCAAAAACAGGGCCCTCCATTCTTTATAAGGTGTTAAGCTTGTTTTTTGCCATGTACTAAACCCCTGTACAGCGCTACGGAATATGTTGGCGCGATATAAATCACATATATAGTTGTGAGCATACGAGTTGTTGCTAATGCTTGCAGGCTCGCGCAGCGAGCCCGCAAGAACTGCGTCCCTCG
The DNA here is from genome assembly GCA_027410445.1 of Discoglossus pictus. Classification (NCBI taxonomy): domain Eukaryota; kingdom Metazoa; phylum Chordata; class Amphibia; order Anura; family Alytidae; genus Discoglossus; species Discoglossus pictus. The sequence continues at coordinate 22,217 of JAPZIH010001032.1, forward strand.
CAAGCGAAGCGAGGGGCCGCATTTGCGGTGTTGGAAGGTCCAACGTCGGCTGTGTTGTTAACACACACACGCGCACAACTTAAAAAATAAACCTCAAAGGCGCCTCCCACGCGATTAACAAACATACGCACGACTTAGAAAAAAATCAACTGCGTCGTACACGTAAAAACCAACTGCGTCCGTCGCAAAAAATTACAGCCGCCTCACAAAAAAGTACAGCAGCGAAACCACCCATTCCCAACACAGAAAAACAGTGCGCATGAAAACATCAGAAACACAAGAAATAAACACAACAAACACATAAAAAGCTTACTTACAGCAAGGGGGCGCATCCGGCACCTCGAAAAGTTAATTTACACGTCCATTTAAGTCGAGTTTAAACTGCTGAAAATCACCTAAGCAAGAGAAAAAATGCCCGCCAAACAAAACGAAAACGAGGCTTCAGACGTAACTATACTACAGTGACTCGCAAAACTGAAACACATACTATGCGGCTACTATGCATAAAATGGCGGATGGAACGCAAATTGTAAGCTGGAACGCAAATAGCGCATGCGTATTGCGTTCTAACGGTCTGAGGCACTTGAAAGTTTATAAATACTGCCTACTTTCAAGAAAATTCTACATTTCTACTCAGTTGATGAACGGAGTGACTGGATAGGTAACTGCTGCTGTTACTTGAGAAGATAATTGTTTCCTAATTTAATACTTTACATTGTGCAAATTACAACTGAGAGGTAAGCTATAATATATTACATTTTATTATCAAGACAGGACAAAAAAAACAACTTTAACTATGAAAATGTGATTCATGTATAGTGACATGTGACACGCACTTTTATGTGTATAGCCCCTACAACAAACTAATCTTAACCCAAACTAATTTAAACAAGTATATTTAAATGACATAAAAAAAAAACAACTTTAACTATGAAAATGTGATTCATGTATAGTGACATCTGACACGCACATTTATATAAAACAAACTAATGTTAATTGAAAGTAATTACAGAAGTATATTTAAATGACATTAATTTATTGCAATTCAATATATAACCTAAAGCTCAATCTTTCTCCTTTTTTTCACTATTCAAACAGACTCTGCATCAACAGCGTCACTCAAGAATTTGCACCGTGCACTGTGAACCAGAATCCCTTTTAAAGAACACAAAGAAAGAAGAAGAGGCAAGATAGAAAAATACATTACATGCTGAAAAAGACCATGCTTTGCTAAGTCAAAAAGAAGAAATATACAATTAACCATTCCACGTTCTTTTTCAAGCAGACACTACAAGAAGACCGGCGGATTAAGATTGGCAGGAGGGGACCCTCTGTCATTCGACACTTCAATCAAGGTAAAGTATAACAAGTAGAAAAAATAAAGGAACTATATATGTTTAATGGCCACCAATATAACAAATGCAGCAACCAAAAAGTGGTGAACACAAAATAGGATAATGCTAAAAACATTGCCATAATATCCAAAATAGAAAAAAACATTCATTTTCACTGTAGAAAAACATTTAACCTTCATAAAAAAGACTAATTAAGCAAATAAAGTATGCAACATATGGTAGACACAAGATAGGATTGTACCAAAAATCACACAAACACATAGCAAAGTCAATTAATATTCTTCTTTAATGTTTAAGAACCTATAAGCCTTACAAAGAAGCCTAAATAAGCATACGAAAAGTGGTGAACACAAAATAGGATAATGCTAAAAACATAGCCATCATATCCAAAATAGGAAAAACATTTATTTTCAATGTACAACAACATTTAATCCTCATAAAAAAGACTAATTAAGCAAATAAAGTATGCAACATATGGGGGGCACAAAACAGGATTGGACCAAAGATCACACAAACGCACATAGTTAAGTAAATTAATATTCTTATTTACTGTTTAAGAAGCTTACCATAGCAAAAGTGGTGGACACAAAACAGGATAATGCTAAAAACATGGCAATCATATCCAAAATAAGAAAAACATTAATAATTACAGTATAAAAAAAGGATAACTGGAATATACAAATACAATTAAAGTATTTTTAAAAGGTTGCACAAAAAACAGCATAGCAGAAAATATCACCATAACAGATACAATACACCAAAATAATGAAATATGTTATTCATTACAAATACATTCAAATCAAATAACATTTTCATTTTTCTTTTACAATAGACACTGCGTGAAGACCATCAGACGAAGACTTTCAACGGAGGACCAACAAAGATTCTGCTTGAAATCACACTTCAACCAAGTTACAGTATAACAAGTAAAAAAAGAGAAAACTAAATAAACATGTTTGCTCTGCATCCATGTCAACAGAAAAAAAAACAAAAAAAAACAATCACTAACTATGGCCCTCATTCAATTGCAATTTGGCCAATTGAATAGGGGTCTAAATAAGCACATAACATATTTTTTTAAAGAAGTTTTTAGTTACTAAACATCTATCCAAAAACAAGGTTTTCACTAACTAAAAACGTATTTAAAAAAAATATGTTATGTGCTTATTTAGAGCACTATTCAATTGCCCAAATCGCAATTGAATGAGGGCCTATAACTTTTACCAAAATATAACTGACACATTTCTTATTTACCTCTTATTTGTCTGTTATGGACAATAATGTTTAACAGTAAATTCAAACTTCAATCTAGCCAAAAAAAAAAGAAAACAGCATAGTCCACAAAAGTCTCAAAACATAGACTAAATAAATTTTGTCATTCTAAATTACCAGTCGTAATGTACAATATTAAGCATAAAACCTAAACACACACATAAAATAGAATACTACAACAAATAGTACTAACACCCCAAGAAAAAATAAAAAAAAATCATTGACCGAACATATAAGCTTTTAAATAAAATATCAAAATACTATTATGACAATCCCCTGTAGTAAAAATTACAAAGACTAATTTTTGCCCTCTACTATGCCTGTAAGTTAAAAGTACAACAAAAAAATAAATTGACAAAACAACTAAAATATAAATTTTAATTACCTACTACATGTAGAAGAAGGTACAGGGTCAGTTTCTTCCCTGTGCTATTCATGCAAGGCAAAAATTACAATGTACCACAGAAAGTAAGACCAAAAAAATAAAATACACTTATTTAACAATAAAAAGAAACTACCACTACAAGAAACTACAAGCACATATAAACAAACTGTTGATAATAAAAAATGTAAAAAAACAAACTTAACATCTCAAACTAAACTAATTATAAATTATTTTCTTTTACAGATTAACATGGCTACTAACGAGAGCAAACAAGAAAAGACGTCAAACTAGAGAAAGACAAGAGAGATGGGCCGACCAGCAGACACCAGAGGAGAAAGAAATTTGACGAGAAAAAGAACGCAAAAGACTTGCAAGCAAAAGACTATCAGCTGCAAAAATTAAAGATACGCCAAAAAAGCTACTAAGCAAATAAAGCATTTAGAACCTGTTCCTCAAATATCAGATGACATTTTACCTGAAAAAATAAAAGAAATACCAAAAAAAGCCACCAAAAAAAACAAAGCATTTAGAACCTGTTCCTGAAACATTACATGACATTTTACCTAAACCAATAAAAGATATACCAAGAAAAGCCACGAAAAAAAAAAAAGCATCTAGAACCTGTTGTTGAAACATCACATGACATTTCACCTGATGAATATGAAAGTCAAACTGCTATATGCTTTGCAAATTGTCCTTTACTCAAGTCTTTAGCAGTAGAGGTTCATAGTTGTGGGGACATGAATACTCAATGTCAGTTTTGTGAGGCTTATTATTTTAAACAGGAGAGACCCAGAGATGGCCAATTTATTAGTTGCTGTCAAAAAGGAAAGTTCAAACTTCCAGAAAGAAAAGAATTTCCAATCTATTTACAAAACATTATGACTGAACCTACTTTTCCAAACTACAACAATTTTAAGACAAACATAAGATCCTACAATAGTGCCATATCCTTTGCATCTATGGGGGCAACATTAGCTGCTAATGTACCAGGACATGGTCCTTACTGTTTTAAAGTCCAAGGCCAAATTTATCATCGGACTTCACATTTACATCCAGAGGAAGGAGAGCAAAGAAAATTCGCTCAACTATATGTCCTAGATACAATGGAAGCTGTTGACCAACGTAAGCAGCTGGAAGAAAATAAAAAATGCTTAGCCAGTGTTTTTATAGAGCTAAATAACATTATGGACAATAATCCCTACAATAAAGCTTATAAAAAATTGGCAGAAGTAGAACATGAACAACTACTTCATGCACAAAGACATCAATTACCAATGCCGAAGGTTAATATGGTGCTTAAAAGAGACAGACATACTGATAAACGTCGTTATAACTTGCCAACATCAAATGAGGTTGTAATGGTGTTTCAAAATGATGAAGGAGAACCACCATTTCAAAGAGACATTAGAATATATCCCAGAAATGAGGAGCAACCATTCATTAATATGAGTATCTTAAGTCCAAATTTAGATCCAATGACATATCCCATTTTTTTCCCACACGGAGAGGCAGGTTGGCAACCAAAATTAACACTTCCCAGTTACCCAAATGCTAAAGCCAGAATCCGAAATAATGTTTCTATGCTTGAATTTAAAGTAGCTCAAATTGCCATTCGAAATACATTTAATCCAATTTTATGTGGTGCAAAACTAACACAACAATGAATTATTGATTCCTATTTGCAAGTTGAGGCCAATAATTTAAACTTTATAAAATATCAACAAGATAAACTACATGTAGATCAATATTCTGGACTAATGGACTATGTTGCTGAGGTGGCTACAAGCAGAGACATGACAGCTGGCAAAGCCATCATTTTACCATCTTCCTTTCAAGGATCTCCTCAAAATATGAGAGAAAGATACAATGATGCTATGGCTATTGTCACCAAATTTGGCAAATGTCTTCCTTATGTATATACCATTGAATTTGTGGATGCAGTGGATGCATAGTGGATGCAGTCATTGTTGCTGAACTACCAGATCCAGAACTATATGGTAGACTATATGAGATAGTTACTCATCACATTATTCATGGACCCTGTGGTGAGCTTAATCCACAATCACCATATATGGAAAATAATAAATGTTCCAAAGATTTTCCAAAAGATTATAGAGACAAAACCTATGCCAAATGTGATGGCTATCCACTTTATAAAAGAAGAGAAGGAGATAGTGCCATTATTCTTGGCAAAAAAGTGGACAATAGATATGTAGTACCCTACAATCCACATTTACTCATAATGTATAACGCTGACATCAATGTAGAAGCCTGCACTTCCATCAAATCCATTAAATATGTCTACAAATATATTTACAAAGGCTATGATGCAGCTACTGTAGTCGTCAAAAGTGCAGACAACCCTGAAGGTAGTAAGTTAGTACATGATGAACTTGTATCTTTATGTCAGTGCGCCAGAAGCTATGTGGCAGCTTTTAAAATTTGAAATGCATGATAGATCACATGCAGTATATAGATTAGCAGTACATTTGCCACAAAGACATATAGTGTATTTCAATGCTGGAAACTAAAGTAATGCATTGGCCCAAAGTGAAATTCGTCACACTACACTAACTGCATGGTTTGAATTAAATTCCACTGATTCAGAAGCAACGCAATTCTTATATATTGAAATTCCATATCACTATGTTTTTGTGAATGGATTATGGAGACCTAGAAAAAGCAGAGGAAATAAAATAATCCCAAGAATTTACACAGTCAGTTCAAGAGATGTTGAACGTTTTTGCTTACGGATATTACTTTTAAATGTTCCTGGAGCACAAAGTTTTGAACACTTAAGAACTGTTAATGACATACAGCCTTATAAAATTGCAATTCGGCAAATTTAAAAGGGCTCTATATAAGCACAAAGCATATTTTTTTTACAGAAGTTTTTAGTTAGTGAACTTCTATCCAAAAGCAAGGTCTTCACTAACTAAAAACTTCTGTAAAAAAAATAGGCTGTGTGCTTAAATAGAGCCCTTAAATTTTCTGAATTGCAATTTAATAAGGTTGATAGTATATGAATCCTTCCATTTAGCTGCAAGACATAGAAACTTACTAGCTAATGATACAGAGTGGGAAAGATGTTTAGAAGAAGCAGCACAATGTCAAATGCCACGGCAGATGAGAGAACAATTTGCAATTATTTGTATCTTCTCAAATGCTCCAAATGCATTAGCTTTGTGGGAGACATTTAAAAGTAATATGGCTGAAGACTTTATGCGACGATACAATGAACCTATTGCACACGTAAAAGCGTTAATGGAAATCCAAGAAGTATTTTTAACTCCTGGATTAAGTTGTGCAAGTTTTAATTTGCCTGATCCTTATAGATGACATAAACTTTGAAGACTATGACATTCAATTACAAGTAGAAAGAACACAAGAAAGACTTGCAACTTTAAATACGTTCCAATTGCAAGCATTTAATGCCATTAAAAATGCAATAGATGATGACCTGGTGACAGAGCGTTATTTCTATCTTGATGGACCTGGCGTATCAAGAAAAACGTATTTATATAATTTATTAATGAGTTCTGTACGAGCACAAGGTCAAATAGCACTGTCGTTTGCCACTACTGGAATTGCTGCACTTTTGTTAGAAGGTGGAAGAACTGTACATAGTGGCTTTAAACTGCCAGTGCCTATTTTAGAAACTTCTGTGTCAGATATTCGCATGACATCATTACAAGCAAAGAAATAAATAAAAAAAATTAATTATAATAGATGAGGCCACAATGATGTCATGCTATGCCCTCCAATGTATTGACCGTTTGCTTTGTGATGTCATGGATAATACTTTTCCATTTGGTGGAAAGGTAATGTTGTTAGGTGGCGACTTTAGACAAACATTACCTGTCATTGTACATGGAAATCGAACTGACATTATCGAAACCTGTATAAAGTCAAGCACACTATGGAAACATTTTACCCATCTTCAACTGCAACAAAACATGAGATCAGAAGGCCAAACTGATTTCAATGATTGGCTTATTAAAATTGGAGAAGGCAGAACAGAAAAAATAACACATTTACCTGAGGACACTGTAGAGATCCCACCTCATATGATTTGTCACTTATATATTATATCGGCTATATTTGAAGGTAGCATAAAAAACCAGCAATATTCAGAGCTTGCCAACCAAGTCATACTAACGTGTAAAAATAAGGATGCATTAATCCTCAATAATGAAATCTTTAAAAAAATTAATGCACCACAAAGAAATTATCACAGTGCTGATTCTGTACTTGCTGATGACAATCACAGTCAGGCCAACTTTTCCACTGAATTCATAAACTCACGAACTCCTTCTGGAATGCCACCACATATTTTGCAGTTAAAGAAAGGTGCAATTGTCATGTTACTGCGAAATATGAACCTAAAAAAAGGCCTATGCAATGGGACAAGATTAATTGTTCAACAATTAAAGGACCATTTTATAGATACTGAAATTTTAACTGGTACCCATAAAGGAGAGAGAGTTTTCATTCCAAGAATAGATTTAGCACCAAGTGAAAGTAGTCTACCTTTTATACTTCAAAGAAGACAATTTACCATTATTATGGCATTTGCCATGACCATTAATAAATCACAAGGACAAACGTTCAAATCTGTGGGTATTTTCTTGGAAGAACCAGTATTTGCACATGGCCAATTGTACGTTGCGTTATAACGGTGCAAAAATCCACGGGCTATCAAAGTTTACATTGAAAAGAATGAAAGTCAAGGTGATTTATTAGAAGATGGATGTATTTTTACTAAAAACATTGTCTACTATGAACTACTATAAATTTTCATTAAATAAATAAAACCCATGCAAAACAAATTTAAAAGTATATTGAAAAATACAAAACAATAAACAATTCAGTCATAATTAATGGAAGTGCTGTTTATAGATGATTAGCCTCACAAAACACTTGCCTTGCATTATTTTTACAAATTATGTTAAAATGTTAATTAACTATGTTACTGTTTCTAATGTTATAAGTTTGAAAACAATATTTTCAAGTTCATTACTTAGACTGATAAGAAACTTCAAGTTTAAAAAAATATAATTTCAAGTTCTTTAATTCAACATATTACAAAGTTTATGTTAAGAGCTCAACAATGTTTTAAGTCGCAATGTAAATATTGTCTGTTATGTTAAACATTGATCCAGGGAGTAATCGTATCTCCAGTTCATGGGGTCAGGAAGTAATTAATTTAATTGGGTACGTGTTAAGTAGGGTTTTTACTGTTTACCTTCCTCTGCATTCAATGTATATTTACGTTAACAATTCTTGAGTTAAAAAAACCTTACCATTACAATACTCATTAATTTAAAGTTCAACTGTTTTTACATTCAAATGTTAATACTTTTATTACAAAATTATGTTAAAATCTTAATTCACTATGTTACTGTTTATAATGTTCCAAATTCGAAAAAAATGTTTCAAGTTCCTTAATTACACACATAAGAAAGTTCAAGTTTCAAAAAATATACTTTCAAGTTTCTTACTTAGATATATTACAAAGTTCATGTTAAAATTGGGTACGTTTCAAGAAGGGTTTTTACTGTTTGCCTTCCTCTGGATTCAATGTATATTGAAGTTAACAATTCTTCAGATAGAAATTGCATGTAAAAAAACATTACCTCAAGTTTACAATACTGATTAATTTCAAGTTCAACTGTTCTTACATTCAAATGTTATACTTTTAATACAAAATGCTTTAAGACTTATTGTTCACCAAGAGAACATTTTACAAAACTAAACATGTTTAATATCACAATACTTCTTATTTCATCATAGCTAAAATCTTACAAGTGTCAAATACGTATATTAATAACTAAACAACTTTCCAAACATACACATCTCATTGCTGTCATTTTTTGACGGGCAAGTCGCTAGTAAAGATAATAATAATAATATTTTTGCTGTTGTTTGCTAAATATCTGCCATTTCTGTTTTGTACCAAGACCATTCTAAGTCATCTCCAGTGATTTGTCATTTAGTTTGTGTTTCTTTCAATATCAGTTGGGACACATCTGTTCGTGTCTGGGATCTCTCATCTTGCTCTGAGCTGAAGACATTATGTGGCCACACTGGAGAGGTTTTATGTCTTAGTCATATCTCTGAAGTGGGAGTAGCTGCAATCTTACAGGCAGAGTGTCAAGGTAGGTGTGGTTCCACTTCTGTGTCTTTTGGGTATTCATAGTCTATCCATTAGGTTTTGGGGTGTACTTGATTCCTCTGTTGTCAGATTGTTTTGTCTGGCAGGTCTGTTTTTGAGGTGTTTTGGTGTGTTTCCCTCAGGTTCCTCCCAATTATCGCATGATGATCATTTAGTGTCCAGTGGCTCATCTGACTGCAGCATCAGAGTATGGAACCTGAGGACTGGTACGTGCAGGGACACATTGAGGTGGGGCAGGAAATGACAGGTGGTAGTTGTAGAGAAGGAACATAAGAGACGAGGAAGAGGATAATCAGGCACAGACAAGCAATGACAGAGTAGGGGAAGCAGTGGTATGGGACAAGGTAGGAGGTGGGAAGCAGATAGAAGTACAACAGGAAGGAGTAAAGGAGCAGCCAGAGATCATGTGTCACAGGAAAGTGGGAGGAAGGGACTCAATTCTTGGTGAGAGGAGAATGAGGAGCGACAGAGACATAGGCGTGGAATGGAGGCGAGAGGCAGGGAATTTTACATCTCTCTATTTCTTTTCTTCCTCTCTCTCCCACACTTCCTGATTTGTTTTGTATCTCTCTACATATCTATTCTCTCACTTCTCTTTTCCTTCTTTCTCCCGCACAGGTCTTGCCGTGCTCAGTATTTACACGTTCTCTGCTGTTTCTGCTCTTGCACACATTCCCGACACAAGCTTACTGGTGTCAGGTTCAGGTGAGTAGCTATACAACACGTGTGTACTGAACACGCTATCTGCGTGTCTTAATTCTCTGTTATGTGATACAGATGGGGGAAAGGTGGAGGTCTGGGATCTGCAGAGCCGTGAGAGCCAGCAGTCCGAGAGAGCTCATGGAGAGAGTGTGACCGTGTTACAGGTAACTGGATGAGAAGTAGGACAGCATATTGTCCAGGTAACTGTAAGTTGATGATTTCCTTTCTTATCAGGTTCGCTCTGGGTTGGTGTTCTCTGGTTCTGCAGAAGGCTCTGTGAAGATTTGGAGGATCTCCTCATTGGGGAAGCTGAGTCTTGTGCACTCCTGTGATGCTCTGTCTCGCTCTCTGCGAAGCCTGCGCTCTTTCTGTGTGATCGGAGATCGCTTGTA
>JAPZIH010001032.1:37500-71703 GCA_027410445.1 Discoglossus pictus
CCAATTTTAACCGAGATGTGCGGGTATACTGTAGCACTTGTGACACATGTCAACGGGTAGGAAAACGGGGGGATCACCCAAAAGCTAGGCTTATGTCTATGCCTATCATTGGGGAACCCTTTTCCCTCATTGCCGTTGACATTGTGGGTCCACTGGCCAGGGCTAGTCCATCAGGTAAGAGATATATTCTCACCGTGGTGGACTATGCCACTCGTTACCCAGAGGCAGTAGCGCTGTCTAATATTGAGGCAGAGACAGTAGCTGATGCCCTGGTTAAGATTTTTACTAGGGTAGGGTTCCCTCAGGAGATTCTCTCCGACCAGGGACCTCAGTTTACCTCTGTGCTCACCCAGCAGCTGTGGAAGGTGTGTGGCATTAAACCGCTGCGTAGCTCACCATATCACCCCCAGACTAACGGTCTCTGCGAGCGATTTAATGGCACCCTCAAGCAGATGTTGAGGACCTTTACTGACACTTGCAGAGACTGGGAGCGATTCCTACCTTATCTGCTATTTGCATACAGAGAGGTGCCTCAGGAATCTACTGGGTTCTCCCCCTTTGAGCTCCTCTATGGGAGAAGGGTCCGAGGACCCCTAGATCTCATTAGGGGACACTGGGAGGGAGAGACAGAGCAGGAAGGAACTCCCATCGTGCCATATGTTTTGGAACTCCGGGACCGCATGGATAAACTGTCCCTAATAGTAAGGTGGAATCTCCAGGCGGCCCCGGGGAGACAGAAGAGATGGTACGATCGGGGTGCCAGACAGCGGGTCTTCCAGGTGGGGCAAAAGGTTTTAGTGCTCAAGCCTGTGAAGACTAACAAGATGCAAGCATCTTGGCAGGGCCCGTATAAGATAGTAGCTCAGGTATGTGATACTACCTACCTTATAGCCAGCTGTGCGGATGAAAGAATTCAGCGATCCTTTCATGTGAATATGCTGAAGGAGTATCAGGAGAGACCATAAGATGTCGCTGCAGTGTGTGCCGCGGCTGCAGACGACCCAGAGAATTTACCCCTGCCTGACTTATTAGAGAAGGACCCTCAGACTGACCTCACTAGTCTTGTACAGCTAGGGGATCGGTTAAGCCCCACAGAGAAGGTACAGGCCAAACCGCTTCTGTGGGAGAAGCAGGCAACGTTCTCCCAAGAGCCAGGCTACACTACCCTAGCTGTACATAAGGTAGAGACCCCCGGACAGACTCCCTTACGACAGCCACCCTATCGTATCCCTGAAGCAGTCCGGAAAGGAATGCGGAAGGAGATATAGGAGATGACTCGGCTTGGAGTCATCGAACCCTCGCACAGCCCTTGGGCCTCGGCTGTAGTCCTAGTGCCTAAGAAAGATGGGACCACCCGGTTCTGTGTGGACTACAGGCGGCTCAACGAGAGGACCACCACTGACGCCTACCCGATGCCCCGGGTAGACGAGTTATTAGACCGTATTGCCAGGGGACGCTATCTGACCACCATAGACCTGTGTAAGGGCTACTGGCAGATTCCCCTGGCCGGGGATGCTATCCCTAAGTCGGCCTTCGTCACCCCTTTTGGCCTGTACCAATTTAAGGTCATGCCATTTGGGATGAAGAATGCTCCGGCTACCTACCAGCGTATGGTGGATAGACTTCTCGATGGCTTCCAGGAATTTGCTTGTGCATACCTGGATGACATTGCGGTCTACAGTGAGTCCTGGGAAGAACACCTGGTACATGTAGGGATGGTTCTGGACAAGATTCGGGCCGCTGGCCTGACCTTGAAACCAGACAAGTGCCATCTAGGCATGGCTGAGGTACAGTACCTGGGTCACCGAGTGGGGTGTGGGAGCCAGAGACCAGAGCCAGCCAAGGTAGAGGCAGTGGCTAACTGGCCCACACCTCTCACGAAGACCCAGGTGCTAGCCTTCTTGGGGACAGCAGGGTACTACCGACGTTTTGTCCCGGACTACAGTACTATTGCCAAGCCCCTGACTGACCTGACGAAAAATAATTTACCTAAGCAGGTCCTGTGGTCTCCAGCTTGTGAAGCCACGTTTCAGGCACTGAAGCAGGCTCTTGTGAATGCCCCTGTCTTGGCTGCTCCAGTCCCTAACAAACGTTTCCTTGTTCATACAGATGCTTCCATGTATGGACTGGGGGCTGTGCTGAGCCAGGTCGGGGAAGATGGAGGAGAGCACCCTGTCGCATATCTCAGCAGAAAGTTATTACCTCGGGAAGTGAGCTATGCAGCAGTAGAGAAGGAGTGTTTAGCCCTGGTCTGGGCCTTAAAGAAGTTGAGCCCCTATTTATACGGACAGGAATTTTCACTTATAACGGCCCACAATCCCCTTGTCTGGCTCAACCGGGTCTCAGGAGACAATGGGAGACTGCTGCGGTGGAGTTTAGCCCTACAACCTTATAACTTCACCATCAGCTACCGACCCGGTAAGCAGAACGGGAATGCTGATGGATTGTCCCGGCAAACTGACATCCCTAACACCTCCCAGTCCGGTCATCCCCAAGTTGACCCGCCGAAGGGTCAAGCCGGGTCTGCCGGAGTGTCCCACATGGAGTGAGCCGTGTGACAGATCCATCTATATGGACTGATATTGCTGGTTCGTCTGTTTTGCCTCCGTCCATGGAATAATATATATGGATGTATATAATAGTATGGGGTAGTCCTGTTGTACACATTGCAACATACATATTGCAATATGAGAAGGGCACACAGCTGGCCAAAAAGGCTAATCACTTAAGTACACACACTTAAGTGATAGCAGCCAGGAACAATAAGGTCCTAACAGAGAGGCGCCTTAACCCCATGAAATCTACAGGTTGTCCCACTCACAAAATCAAGGCAAAAGTTCAGGCTCAGAGAGATGTTACTCTCTCCACCACAAGGGGTAGAATGAGCAGTTAGCCACGCCTAGTGGGTGTCTCCTGGGGGAGGGGACTCCAGGTTCCCACGCCTTAACTCTGTCTGATTGGCCAGAGGTAATAAGGGGTTGACCAAAGGTTGTCACTGCCCCTATTGTGTATGTGAAGTGTTTAAAAATGTGTGTTGTTTCAATAAAAGAGAGTTCACTTTTTTTGACCCTCAACACAGAGCTTATGTCTCGTTCTTGGGGGTGTTGTAATATGTGTGTGTGTATATATGTATATGTGTGTGTGTATATATGTATATGTGTGTGTGTATATATGTATATGTGTGTGTGTGTAGTTCACCACAACAATCATTTATAATATGGTGGGCAAAAGAGCTATAGAAGCCCTCCACCGTACAGTAGTACAGTAAATAAAATGTACATCTGTGTTCACACCTGAATGTCCAAAGCAAGTTAAAAAACCTACTTCCAGCTCAGAGTTCCGAGAAAAAACAGTTATTACACTGCATTCTGGGAAGTTGAGCTGGGACACACAAATATGTCCACAAATGCCTCGCTCTTCATTCCGTAGCCATCATCAAACATGGCTTCCTTTAAGCTTATGCATGCTGTATTATTACACAGCTTTAATGTGTGTGTGTGTGTATATATATATATATATATATATATATATATATATATATATATATATATATATATATATGTACAGGCTGTTGCTAGCGGTCGCGAAGCAAGGGCTGCAGTTGCTGGCAAGGAGCACCTAAGGCCCTCACTGAGCTGGTGGAGGTGAGCGCCGTAGGTAATCCTCCCTACGACCCCGCACAACCTCTGCCCCTCCTCCTCTCCTTCCCCTGTGTCTCTCTTCCCCTCATCCTCTCCTTTTCCTGTGTCTCTATTCCCCTCCTCCTCTCCTTCCCTGTGTCTCTCTGCCTCTCCCCCTCTCCTTCCCCGGTGTCTCTCTTCCCCTCCTCCCCCCCCTTCCCCTGTGTCTCTATTCCCCTCCTCCTCTCCTTCCCTGTGTCTCTCAGCCTCTCCCCCTCTCCTTCCCCGGTGTCTCTCTTCCCCTCCTCTCCTTCCCCTGTGTCTCTCTTCCCCTCCTCCTCTCCTTCCCCTGTGTCTCTCTTCCCCCCCTCCTCTCTTTACCCTGTGTCTCTCTGCCTCTCCCCCTCTCCTTCCCCTGTGTCTCCCCTACCCTCCTCCTCTCCTTTTCCTGTGTCTCTATTCCCCTCCTCCTCTCCTTCCCTGTGTCTCTCTTCCCCTCCTCCCCCCCTTCCCCTGTGTCTCTATTCCCCTCCTCCTCTCCTTCCCTGTGTCTCTCTGCCTCTCCCCCTCTCCTTCCCCGGTGTCTCTCTTCCCCTCCTCCTCTCCTTCCCCTGTGTCTCTCTTCCCCTCCCCCTCTCCTTCCCCTGTGTCTCCCCTACCCTCCTCCTCTCCTTTTCCTGTGTCTCTATTCCCCTCCTCCTCTCCTTCCCTGTGTCTCTCTTCCCCTCCTCCCCCCTTCCCCTGTGTCTCTATTCCCCTCCTCCTCTCCTTCCCTGTGTCTCTCTGCCTCTCCCCCTCTCCTTCCCCGGTGTCTCTCTTCCCCTCCTCCTCTCCTTCCCCTGTGTCTCTCTTCCCCTCCTCCCCCCTACCCCTGTGTCTCTATTCCCCTCTTCCTCTCCTTCCCTGTGTCTCTCTGCCTCTCCCCCTCTCCTTCCCCCGTGTCTCTCTTCCCCTCCTCTCCTTCCCCTGTGTCTCTCTTCCCCTCCTCCTCTTCTTCTACTGTGTCTCTCTTCCCCTCCTCCCCCCTACCCCTGTGTCTCTATTCCCCTCTTCCTCTCCTTCCCTGTGTCTCTCTGCCTCTCCCCCTCTCCTTCCCCCGTGTCTCTCTTCCCCTCCTCTCCTTCCCCTGTGTCTCTCTTCCCCTCCTCCTCTTCTTCTACTGTGTCTCTCTTCCCCTCCTCCTCTCTTTACCCTGTGTCTCTCTGCCTCTCCCCCTCTCCTTCCCCTGTGTCTCTCTTCCCCTCCACCTCTCCCTCTCCTGTGTCTCTCTTCCCCTCCCCTCCTGTGTATATAATAATACAGCATGCATAAGCTTAAAGGAAGCCATGTTTGATAATGGCTAAGGATTGAAGAGCAAGGCATTTGTGGGCACATTTGCTTGTCCCAGCTCAGCTTCCTAGAGTGCAGTGTAATGACTGTTTTTCTTTGGAACTCTGAGCTGGAAGCAGGTTTTTAACTTGTTTATGCCATTCAAATGTAACACAGATGTACTATTTATTTACTGTACGGTGATGGCTTCTATCGCTCTTTTGCCCACCATATTATAAATGATTGTTGTGGTGATCTACCTACTCATAAGATCCACAACACAGACTGAGATCCCGCTCCATGCTGATGAGCCAGGAAGCTTGAAACAGCTGTACATGGATAGGATACTCAGCTTGTGTTTAATCCAACCTTAGCTGTGCACTAAAGCTGTGTAATACAGCATGCATAAGCTTAAAGGAAGCCATGTTTGATAATGGCTACGGAATGAAGAGCGAGGCGTACATCTGTGTCACATTTTAATGTCTAAAACTAGTTAAAAAAAACTTTCATGCCCAGAATTCTGAGAAATACAGTTATTACCCTGCATTCTATATGTGTGTATAGATAGATAGATAATGGCCCCTTAGTAGCTAGATGAGTTATATAGGTTCAGCATAAATCTGCAGTGGCTCACCTTGTTCCTCAGATAGATATGAAGTGTATCCTCTTGTTCTTTAGTATAGATGATCTGCAGCACCTTCTCTTGTTCCTCAGCATAAATCTGCAGTGCCACCATTTATCCCTCAGGAAAGATGTGCAATGACTCCTCTTGATGCTCCAGAGAGATCTACAAAGCTTCACTTGTTCCTCTGTGTAGATCTGCAATACCCCATGGGTTCCTCGGGATAGCTCTACATTCCTACACTTGTTCCTCAGGATAGATCTGCAGGCCTACACTTGTTCCTCAGGATATATCTGCAGGCCTACACTTGTTCCTCAGGATATATCTGCAGTTCCCCATTTTGTTCCTCAGGATATATCTGCAGTTCCCCATTTTGTTCCTCAGGATATATCTGCAGTTCCCCATTTGTTTCTCAGGATAGATCTGCAGTTCCCCATTTTGTTCCTCAGGATATATCTGTAGTTCCCCATTTTGTTCCTCAGGATATATCTGCAGTTCCCCATTTTCTTCCTCAGGATAGATCTGCAGGCCTCAACTTGTTCCTCAGGATATATCTGCAGTTCCCCATTTGTTTCTCAGGATAGATCTGCAGGCCTACACTTGTTCCTCAGGATATATCTGCAGGCCCACACTTGTTCCTCAGGATAGATCTGCAGTCCCCCATTTGTTTCTCAGGATAGATCTGCAGGCCTACACTTGTTCCTCAGGATATATCTGACGTCCCCCATGTGTTCCTGAGGATCGATCTGCAGTCCCCCATTTGTTCCTCAGGTTAGATCTGCAGGCCTCCGGATAGATCTACAGGCCTCCACTTGTTCCTCAGGATATTTATTTATTATTATTTATTATTGTTTATTTGTAACGCGCCAACATATTCCGTAGCGCTATACATAAGTTTAGTTACAGGCAATGACAAGTTCATGATTCACACATTGCAAAGAGTGGATGGCCCTGTCTTTGAGCTTGGAATCCGGTGTCCATAGCGTTTTCCCTAAAGCACCGCGCAGGATTGAAACTCGCAGACTTACAATCTAAAGGTTGAAGTGTGTATGTGGTACAGTAGGGAGAGAGTAGTGCTGAGCATGTTAGGGAGGAAGGTTATAGGCTTCTTTAAAGAGGTGCGTTTTAAATTGAAGTTTTGAAGGATTTAAGGCAGGAGGATAGTCTGGTGAAGCGAGGCAAGGAGTTCCAGAGAATAGGGGCAGCGCGAGAAAAGTCCTGGAGGTGGGAGTGAGAGGAGGTGACAAGAGTGGTAGAAAGAAGAAGGTCGTTAGCAGAGCGAATAGGGCGTGTGGGGGAGTATTTGGAGATGAGAGCAGAGATGTATGGGGTTGCGCTGTTGTTGAAGGCTTTATAAGTTAGGGTCAAGATTTTAAACTTTATTCTGGAGGCTAAGGGAAGCCAGTGAAGTGATTGGCAAAGAGGAGCTGCCGACACTGAACGATGTGTACTGAAGATGAGTCTGGCGGAGGCATTCAGTATGGATTAAAGTGGGGAAAGGCGAGTGATGGGCAGGCCAACAAGGAGCGAGTTGCAATAGTCAAGACGAGAAATGATGAGAGAGTGTATTAGAATCTTAGTAGTGTCTTGTGTGAGGTAATTGTGTATTTTGGATATGTTTTTTAGATGGAAAAGACAGGATTTTGTTAGAGACTATGTGTGGGATGAATGAAAGGGCAGGGTCCAGTAGAACCCCGAGACAACGGGCTTCGGAGGTGGGAGTGATGATGGCATTGTTGACAGAGAGAGAGATGTGAGGAATTGAAGCTGTAGTAGAGGGAGGGAAGATTATGAGTTCAGTCTTAGACATGTTGAGTTTCAGATGTTGGGCGGACATCCAAGAGGATATACTAGAGAGGCAGTTGGAGACATGTGCTAGAAGAGAGGGGGATAGATCTGGTGCGGAGAGGTAGATTTGGGTGTCATCTGCATAGAGATGGTACTGGAACCCAAAAGAGTTTATTAGGGTGCCGAGTGAGGATGTGTAGATGGGAGAAGGGGAGAGGGCCTAGGACTGATCCTTGGGGTACGCCAATAGACAAGGGGTGAGGCGAAGAAGATGTACCAGAAAACTAGACGCTAAATGATCGTTCTTGGAGGTATGATGAGAACCACAAGATAGAAGCAGTGTCTTGCATGCCGTGGGAGGAGAGAATGTGGAGTAGAAGCGGATGGTCAACTGTGTCAAAGGCGGCAGAGAGATCCAGAAGCAGCAAAATGGAAAAGTGGCCTTTAGACTTGGCGGTGAGCAGGTCATTGGTGACTTTTATGAGGGCTGTCTCAGTGGAGTGTTGGGGCCGAAAGCCGGTTTCGAAGGAGTCCAGAAGAGAGTTAGAGATGATGAAACTGGAAAGGCGGTTATAGACGAGCCTCTCCAGCAATTTGGAAGCCAGGGGAAGTAGAGAGATAGGGCGATAGTTAGATGCAACGTCAGAATCGGATGAGGGTTTCTTGAGTGGGTGTAATTATGGCATGTTTTAGAGATGATGGAAACGTGCAAGTGTTTAGGGAAAGGTTGAAGATGTGTGTGAGAGCTGGGATTAGTGTAGTAGAGAGGGGAGGGATGAGCTGAGATGGAATAGGATCCGAAGGACAGGTGGTGAGGTGAGAGGATGATATTAGGATGGAGACTTCATCCTCTGTTGCAGGGGTAAAGTAGTTCAAATATATATATCTGCAGTCTTCCATTTGTTCATCTGTTCCTCAGGATAGATCTGCAGTCCCCCATTTGTTTCTCAGGATAGATCTGCAGTCTCCCATTTGTTTCTCAGGATAGATCTGCAGTCCCCCATTTGTTCCTCTGTTCCTCAGGATAGATCTGCAGTCCCCCATTTGTTCCTCTGTTCCTCAGGATAGATCTGCAGTCCCCCATTTGTTTCTCAGGTTAGATCTGCAGGCCTCCACTTGTTCCTCAGGATAGATCTGCAGGCTTCCGCTTGTTTCTCAGGATGGATCTGCAGGCCTCCAATTGTTCCTCAGGTTAGGTCTGCAGGCCTCCAGTTGTTCCTCAGGATAGATCTGCAGTCTCCCATTTGTTCCTCAGGATAGATCTGCAGGCCTCCACTTGTTCCTTGGGTTAGATCTGCAGGTCTCCACTTGTTCCTCGTGATAGGTCTGCAGGTCTCCACTTGTTCCTCGGGTTAGATCTGCAGGTCTCCACTTGTTCCTCGGGTTAGATCTGCAGGTCTCCACTTGTTCCTCGGGTTAGATCTGCAGGTCTCCACTTGTTCCTCGTGATAGGTCTGCAGGTCTCCACTTGTTCCTCGGGTTAGATTTGCAGGTCTCCACTTGTTCCTCAGGATAGATCTGAAGGCTTAATCTTGTTTCTCAGCACTACATTGGTTCTTTAAACTCCTAACATACAAAGTGGACTGGGTCTGTGGAAATATACAACAGCACGTACGCTTAATATTTAATTATCTTCCAGATCGTCTCACTCGTCTCTCTAATCATATCTTGGACTCTGGATTTGTTGACGCTGTTGCTGTGACTCCCGATGGACAGCTCATCGCCTCAGGGTTTAACATTGACCAGGGCAACGGCTACCTAAATTGTGAGTGATTACAGTCTGCATGGAGACACAGACCGAAAAGAACAGTGGCAGGACAGACACGCACAAAATGGCGAATCATACACATGCACACAGAGCTGTGGTTGGACACACACTAACATTGTATGACAGATAAACGCAGAGCCGTAGCATAATAAACACACATGCAAAACGTAGCCAAGATGGACTGACCCACACAGTCCAGACAGACACACACAAGGAGCCATTGCAGAACAGACACACGCAAACACAGCAGACGTAGGCAAGGTAGGAGAACCGACAAGGCAAGACGGAGACACAGGCACAGTAGGCACATAGCCTTGACCCTCTGCTGGATTCGCTCATGGATTCTTTCTAACGCTCTTCCTTGTTACAGTTCGTCATGGAAATACAGGCTGTTACCTGAGCACTCTCTCACATCCTGACGCTCCCAGACTACTTTGTGTGTCTGTCTCAAAAAGTCATCATTGTCTCCGTTTGGTAACAGGAGGCCGTGACATGCTGCTATGGGAAGAGCAACCAGAAGGAGCGGCGACCGGTGATGGGTAAATTACTGGGAGGCTGTCCCACCTCTTGGGCTTTTTTTAATGAGTTTGACCCCTCAACTCTTTATTTAGGCTGACCCCTTCTGTATAATTGGTAATTGGCTTGTATGGTCACAGTATCTTCTGAGATGCCACCCTCCATATTGTCGGTGCACCTCAAGTGGTGTATATTTTGAGGTAACTCTTTCCATCTATATGGGGGTGTTCCCTCTGCATTTTTGGAAATAATCCCCCTCCCCTTTCCACACACACACGTGCTGTTTGCTCTTTTTTTTCTGGGAAGCATACTTAGGCCATGCCTCCTTATGTAGAGCAGAAAGAAATACCACCATCAAACTTCCTTCCCTGAGTTTTTCTGGTGGGACTCCATACTGTGTACAGTCTCATTCCAAGGTGAACATGGGGACTGTAGAAAATGTCTCAATCAATTCTCTATTCATTTCCAGTTGCCATCAGTATCCCGGATGAGAAATCCATAAATCTGTTTAATATTTTTTCTGTTGGTAGACAAGGTTTTTGGCTTCTCCAATTTGGGAAAGGCCCCAATGTATAACTCTGCCAGCATAAACCTTTTGGATTGAGGCAGCGCGCACACCAGGCACTACCTATCCCTACCATCCCGTCATCCCCTAATCTCTATATGTATCTGCATAAATCTGAAGAGATGTGAAGGTCTGAGATCTTGAGCAAGTTTGCTAAATTATCTAGCACAAAAATCTGTACCACTTCCTTTTTCCTTTAGA
This sequence comes from Discoglossus pictus, assembly GCA_027410445.1. Taxonomy (NCBI): domain Eukaryota; kingdom Metazoa; phylum Chordata; class Amphibia; order Anura; family Alytidae; genus Discoglossus; species Discoglossus pictus. The sequence goes on from JAPZIH010001032.1 coordinate 47,889, forward strand.
GCCATTAGTCCGGAAGAATCAGAAGAACCCTGCAGTTGGGCTCTTCTAAAGTTTTTAATGAAGAGAGAAGAATAATTAGTATAGACCTATTTATCTGTTCTGCTCAAGTCTCCTTTTTACAAATTGTCCTACTTGTCAACGAAACTTTCATACCTGGGCCAGAAAATCATATTCATCATCATGGCTGCCCTGACTCCTATAATTCAGCGGTATTCGTTGCTGACAAGTCATAAGCCCATTGTTGACTGGCAAGAAGTGAAATCATTGAGTAGAGTGCTAAGTGCTATCGAGAGTGTCTAGTGCCGCTGGTTCTTGGTTCTGTGTAATCTGCCTATTCTACGCACCTTGATAAGGTCCCCAGTTCTCATAAGTTCCTGGATGTGTTTGGTAAGAGGAAGTCTGAACTTCTCACCAACCGTACAACTGTGCTACTGATCTTCCTAAAGCTTGTATGGATCCTTCCAAGGTAACAGCCACCAGTGATTGACCACTGCACCGTCCTACCTAAATGCCACTCAGAGATGTATCATATTCTGTAAGCATTACTGGAGATTCAGCAAACCCCTTTCAAAGCACCTACAACTACTCTTAACAAAATAGCAACCTGAAGCTGTTCAAAAATATTACAAATTAATGGAGAAGTTCACTTCTGCACCTATTCTGGCTTATCCTGATTCTGCTCCACCATTTATCATTGAGGTGGATGCCTCTGATATTGGTGCTGGTGCTGGTGCTGGTGCTGGTGCTGTCCTCTCTCTATTCATCTATATGCATTTGTGTCTCAGTACTCGTCCCCTGCTGAGGTCAAATATGTCCGTGACAATAAGGAAGTTAGCTGATCAGGTGGCGCTGGAGGAGTGAAGGCACACATATGGAAGGTACACATAACTATTATCCAGGCCAAAATAATTTGCAGTACGTAGAATAAGCCAGATGTTTACATTATTTTGCCAGATTCAACTTCGTTTTCACGTATTGGCCTTGCAGCAAAAATGGCAAATCAAATGCTACACTAAGTTTACAAACGTCACAATGGTCATGTCTTGTGGATATTACGTCTGATCAGAGAAAAACCAATGCATTATGGGTCATGGATCATGAGGGGCTTTACCCATGACTCTGGAAGCAAAAAAAAATGGTCGGTCTGGACAGGCGGTGAAGTCGTACAGGCAAAAGGTTTGTCAACCGGGAGCCCAGACTGAAAAGGCAAGAAGGATTCCCAACAACGGCACCGGTTGTAGTACATAGCAAGTCCGACGCTGGCGGGGAATCGCAGAGTGTTACTAAACTTACAAGCTGTCCAATATCTCCAAAGTGCGTGACATTGCTACGACCTCAGGAGATTCCTTGTGTGCTTATTACAAAAAGATAAATAAGAACCTGCCAACTTACACACTAAGAATTCCTTGTAAACACAGACTAAAACCTAAAGAAAAAACAAGTCTTGAATACGACATAAGAAGTGCAGACATGTGGTCTGTATGTTCGCCAGGGATTTCTGCACCTACATATAAGTAGCGCTGCTTATATTATCCGATTACCTGTATTATCCTTATGTTTTGCAATTTTATGTGCTTTGGAGGTACTGTTAGTATAATATTTTGGACCCTAATATATTTTCTGTTTTAATTTATTTGACTATTATCATTTTTCCTTTTTGTTGTTGTTCTTCTTTCCTAATTTAAGGTTGATATAGTAGAGCATGAATTGCGTCTGGGACGGACCTCACATTAAAAAAATACCTGCCGTGTAGTCCATTTTAAGCTTGTTGTCTTAAAATGTTCTGCTGACCTGTAAAAATAACATCCAAACACGCCACTGTGGTCACATGTATAAATCATCATGCGTGTGCAAGGATTTTGCCTCTCTAGAGATGCTCAAATCAAATCTCAATGTGGGTAGACCCTACTTTTCAGCACTTTCCGCTATGTCTATGCAGGGGGCTTCCAACGCTGGTCTTGGACTCTCGCTCCCGGAGAAAAGGAACAAGACCAATAAACATCGCACGACTGTAGGGAACCCGCGCCATAACTCCAGACTGGGTGCAAATCTTCTTTTTTCTTCTTCCAACAGATATCGCAGTTCCTGAGATCAGACATTTTGCCTCCTACCTTTATTCTGATGTTTTTATGAAAAATAAGGGCGGTGCATACGACAACGATTGTAACAAGAGAACCTGTTTTGTTGTTTTCTTGAGGTCAGCAGACTGGACTTTCTTAATTAATATCCACTAACAGCTTGGATACTGAAGGGTCATTTTTGAGATGAAGTAATCTATGTTACCCCTTCTGGATCGCTACCTTGCCGTAATGAAGGGGCTTGTGTACTTCATTGAAGTTGTGAGCTATATCATGTAGGGTCACCCAAGATGGGCAGGTCATAGCAGCAAGGTCAGACAAACACAGTCTGCTGGACAAGGAACTGGCAGCCCACTGCAGTATCTTTGCCATGAAAACCTTATGGATAAACACAGCCAGAGATATAGAAAATGTCAACGAGAGTTAGACACGACTAAACAACAACAAAAATCTGTTATCCTGAACAGTAAGTAGAAAGTCTCTTCCGTCTGGCACCTCAATTTGTGGAGAACATTCATTCATTCCTGATAATAGCACCAAAAGGATTCTTTATACGGACCCTCAAATTCTGCAACTTTTGTAGTTTGTAAGAAGCCTAAAACCCTTAATATCCAGTTGACAGCAATGAGGACCTGTCATGATTCCCCTGAACCCCCTTTGGGGTCAGTAAAAGTTTAGTTGTTTAATATGCTTTTATGTTAATTTGAATATCCTATATGTGTTATATCATTAATTAATATGTAAAATGTTATGCTATGTTATGTCATGTTGATGACTATATGATTAATTGTGTCCAGTGTGTAAGGAGTTAAATGGTTTAGAATGTTGTGTGGTCGCTGGTAACTGTCAGAGGGGAGAGAGCAGTTGGCAGTTGAGTTTTTTCTGACAGAGAGAGAGATGTATTGGTGTCTCTGAGGGCAGTTGAGATAATGCTGGGTTGAATGTCTTAAAGTATATATATATATATATATATATATATATATATATGTTCCTAAGCCAAGGGAAGAAGACATATATTGAAGACAGATATGCTCCTATCTAAAAAGAGAGGTAAGAAGATAACCGCAATGACTGTATGAATGAAGTTGCTGTTATGATGCCTTATAGATGAGCCCTTGTCCACAGAAATAAAAACAGTTTCTGATTTCTTATAATGCTGAGCCTGCATTCATATTCTTAAAGACTACATCTAATTTAAGAGACATCAGCTGTCTTAGTGAAGAGATCAAAAGAATCTGGTAGATCTGCTGGGTAGGTTTGGCAATAACAGCCTTATCAAGCCCGACTGAGAAGCAGTAGATCGTGACAGGACCTCTCTTAAAATACCCAAGGCAGAACATCCTCTCAGTTCTCTCAGGCCAAATAAACTAAGGTTAGAATCTATTCTCTAAATTAAATTGGGGTCTAGTGTCCCTCACGCTCCATTTGAGTCTCTCTTGCCGGTTTATTCAAATCCTTGACATCAAGACCGTCTTTTTGGTGTCCATCAGTTCAACCAGGAGAGTTGGAGAACATAAAGCCTTATTGTCCAGCCAATGCATAGGCACAAAGCAGCTCCTCTTCTGCCATCAGAAGTTCTTCCAACTTCCATGGGAGCCAAACTTCTTCCAATGTATTTCTTGAATGACGTTAAGGCCATGTAACGAAATATTCCATCAGAAATACATAACCATCGCTCAGTTTGGTGTTACCAGTGATCCAGAGAGAACCTGCAGGGCTGATACCTGGTCCAGTCATGGCCGCCTATGTAGGTCCAGCCATCAGATCCTCCAGCTCCTATTTCTATTCCCTTTGTTGTCTGCTTTGTAATATTCTTCAAAGACACAGAATTATACTCAAGCCAAATTGTGTTTTCTTGACTTCTGGTGGTGTGGACGTCCATTCCTGTTTCGTGTAATTCCTGAGTTAGCTTTGAAACAATACTGAGGAACATGGAGATGGAGGTCTACTTTACCTGGGTGGCAATTGTTTCTGCCCTACTGTATGAGATAAGGCCAGATCTCTATGTCGCCTTAGAAGACATCAAGGAAGGCGACATTGTGCTGACTCCAATCTTATACATATGTCTGTGCATTTGGGGTGCAGATGTTTGTGGTCCTCCGTCATAACCTTTTGTTTTGCCGTAGGTTGACGCAGCAGTTGCAGTTCTCTTCGGCTTTCATGAATACGGTGCCAGAGACTGAATCGGAGGAGGAGGAGGAGGGTGAGTAAAGAGGTCTATCCCAGATGTCCCTACTAGTGGTATCGGGGTGTGTGGGCTCGGCGTTTTATTTGCATCTTTGAGGTGTATGAGTCCTGTCCTCGTGTTTTACAGAGACGAGCTTGTGGGAGACGGACACCGAAACTCCCCATACAGCACCTCAAGAGCCAGAGCAGCCATCTTGGTGCGTCTTACTATAGGTGATGGCAGAAGTTCTATATTAACCCTTCTTCTGCCAAGTGCTATATCCCAATATTGACCCAAATTTATGAAATACTCAATGGTTTTATTTTTTATTAAAACATTAATAAAAAGATTGAAACTCTAGGAAAGGTGTATTATTTATACAAGAATCCGACCCAAACACGGCCATACCCATATACAAGCACACTGGCACAACATATAGGTACTTGCATGCTTTGATCTACACACAAATAAAAACACACAATCTAACCTCACATGTAACCCCTGGGACCTCACATGTAACCCCTGGCACCTCACATGTAACCCCTGGCACCTCACATATAACCCCTGGGACCTCACATGTAACCCCTGGCACCTCACATGTAACCCCTGGCACCTCACATGTAACCCCTGGCACCTCACATATTACCACTGGGACCTCACATGTAACCCCTGGGACCTCACATGTAACCCCTGGGACCTCACATGGCCTCACCAAAACCAGAATGGTAAAACCAGAAATAATGTGTAATAGAGGTACATGAGATAATGAGGAGTAATGAGGAGTACTGCTGGGTAATGTTGGCTATTTTATGGGCTTTGTATTGCAGCGCTCTCCCACTCCTGAGAACAGTCTGCGGCCTCATTAGTGCCCGAGGGCTGCTTTAAAACATTAACAAACACATAAGGCAGAAAATCACACACTAACCTACAGACAAACTTCAGAGTTGTGCACACACAGACAGACACACGTGTACAGTCATACATACACAAGCAGAGGGGTGCACACACACACACACACACGTGTACAGTCATACATATAGAAGCAGAGGGGTGCACACACAGACATGTACAGTCATACATACACAAGCAGAGGGGTGCACACACACACACACGTGTACAGTCATACATACACAAGCAGAGGGGTGCGCACACACACACACACACGTGTACAGTCATACATACACAAGCAGAGGGGTGCTCACACACACACACACGTGTACAGTCATACATACACAAGCAGAGGGGTGCACACACAGACATGTACAGTCATACATACACAAGCAGAGGGGTGCGCACACACACACACGTGTACAGTCAGACATTCGCAGACACATTGTGTGGACACGCTCCTATATACAGATCCCCATTAGCACGGAGATAGCTGACACACATGTACACAGATAAGCTCAATACGCACATAAACCAACACATGCCGGGCCTTGATCATGGAGCAGCCCATTACATAGTGAACTCCAATCGAGATGTGCAGACCAATGACCATGGAGGTAGCAGAAGTGAGCCGCAAAGAAACTTGTATCTCAGTAGTTCCTACCGACCTGACCCAATGTCCATAGTGTGGTACATGTCATGGTGGGCACTGTAGTCTCATGGTTTGGTGGATATAATCTTCCTTATGATCTCTTTGGACTGTTTCAGACTGGAGATCAGTTCAGTCATGAAAAGAGTTTTCCATAAATGCGTTTACCCAGGATTCATAGACACTATAAGAAGTCAAGATGTTGTCAAGTGTGTCTCTAATGGTTAATCTGAGCGAAGCTTTTAAATGGACCAATTAATGAGATAACTTGAAAAGATTTTTACATCCTCAAAGACAAGACTTAAACATGGAGTAGAGGAACTGGTCCACAAAGTCCATGTTCTGGATTCTGGCTCGTGTCTACTCTCAGGAACCTTCTTCAAGGCAAGATCCTCATTATGGCCGTACTCACCACGTGTGTCCCCGCTGTGGTTTGCAATGTGTCGGTGAACTTGTCCGATATCCACACCCAGTTATTCTACGTACTGTATGTGGGTGCGACTGGCTCTCAATCTGACCTTTGAACTACTGGTGATGGATCAAAATGATGCTCGGAAAGTAAAGCAATTCTTCCCCAATTTAGACAAGTTACAGTATGAGACACATTACAGTCAGTACTAGAGTGTGTGTTCATGAGCTACAGAGGGCAACCCCCTACAGGGACTATGTGTTTGAGTTTATCATTTATTTTATTAAGAAATGATAAGTAAATCTATACACAGGGATATTATACACCTAGTCACATCCCTTTAATGCCTCTCCAGTACCTGCTCGTGTCCCGGGACAGGTCCATACTACTCCTATACGGATATACTAGGATTTATATTCTATCCCTCGGACAAAACAGGACCGCTGTGGTGACACTTTGCACTTTTATATGCAATTATTTTTTACTGCAGATCTATTTTCTTTGACAGATGATTATGTTACTTTCTTAGAAGGTTGTGTCTTTGTAAACTAATGAGCTTCACATTAGTCCTAATAAAAGCATTGGTAGTTATAGCTACCACATTCCCATTTTACAGATAGAAGCAATCTGCATTCAAAGTCTCCTCACATTCCAAGACGTTTAACACTGAATACTAAGACGGTAAGTTCCACAGCAGCATAATTGCATATAAAAGTATTAAAGTGGATGTTTGTTATTATTTGTTACATTCTAAGAACATGTTGAATGTTTTCAAGTGTAGTTCTTCATGGAAGGGTTATTTAAATGGATGACCCCAGGCACCTGTTAATGGCAAGGTGATCGGCTCTGAATCATAATTGCACGATAATATTAACATCCTGCAGGGTCTGTTATCATCTTGGTGCTTCGTGAAGTCTGCGGACCCTTAAGGAGCCTCGTAAGGAGTCTCATTTCTGGCCACACATTTGTGATCAAGTGAATAAAATTAGCTCTTAAATTTCAAAGGCAAATAGTTCCTTTTCTGGTAAGATTTCTTTGCTCTTTCCATGTTGTCTTTCAGGGAATGCTGACTTATGACCAAGAGCTTCACAGTGATATGGAGACCTTCAGGAGATGCCATGGCTGGAGCAGAAGTCCCTGTCATGAAAATCGTCTTCAGTCGGGTTCTGTACTGACCCGAAGAGCTGATCAGGGCATCAACCTCCACAACTAATAGGATGGGAACTGAGACGAATGGTCTCAAAGGCAGCAGTAACCTCTGGGGACCATCACATGGGAAGGTGGTGTGGAAGACATCAGTCCATGATATTGAAAACAAGTTGGTTTGGAAGACACCCACTGATCGGTCAGCAGATACATTACAATATTCATAAAGCACTAACAACTGAAACTTGACCATTGACTCCAAATAACATTCAGCCAACGTCTCCAAGAGCGGATTCAGCCAACGTCTCCAAGAGCGGATTCAGCCAATCAGAGCATGGTCAGGAACAGGACAAGTGGTGCCTACCAATCAGAGCATGGTCAGGAACAGGACAGGTTGTGTCTACCAATCAGAGCATGGTCAGGAACAGGACAAGTGGTGTCTACCAATCAGAGCATGGTCAGGAACAGGACAAGTGGTGTCTACCAGCCAGAGCATGGTCAGGAACAGGACATGTTGTGTCTACCAATCAGAGCATGGTCAGGAACAGGACAAGTGGTGTCTACCAATCAGAGCATGGTCAGGAACAAAGCAGATGTTGTTTACAAGCCATGGCATGGTCAGGAACAGGGCCGCTTGGGTCTACCAGCCAGAAAATGGTCAGAAACTGGACAGGTGTTTTTTAACAGCCAATAAGAGCATGGTCAATAATAGGAGAAGATGGTATCTACCAGCCAGCACAGCGTGAGCAGGAACAGGACGGGTTGCGTCTACCAGGGAGCAGGGACATGGGCAGCAAGAGGTCAAGTCTAGTGCACAAGCAGCTCAAGGTGTATTTATATATTGAAAGATAGAGATGGACAGATAGAGATGGACAGATAGAGATGGACAGAGAGAGATGGACAGAGAGAGATGGACAGAGAGAGATGGACAGAGAGAGATGGACAGAGAGAGATGGACAGAGAGAGATGGACAGATAGAGATGGACAGATAGAGATGGACAGATAGAGATGGACAGATAGATAGAGATGGACAGAGAGATAGAGAGAGATGGCCAGATAGAGGGATAGATAGATAGATATATAGATAGTTGTTGGCAAGTGGCGGGATTGTTCCCACGGTCAGAAGGACAGCTACAGGAGACACCATTCCGTGGAGTACAAATTGAGGGCAACGCTAGTATCCGTACAGCGCCCCTGGCTACAGCAGGATGGAACCGGCTAGTTTTCAGACAGCGTTCCATCATGAGGAGGAGGAGGCGGCCGCGGACTACAGGGATGCAGACAGAAAGGAACTCATGGTTACAGTACCTCGTATTACCCCACAGAATGAGTTTGGAAGAGAACTCCAAAGCAGACTGGCCATTTTCCCAGGTACGCTTCCCATGAAAACCTTGGAATGGTTAATGACAGATGTCCACAAATTCATAATGGAAAAGCAGCGGGCACGGGAGCGGTCCATCTTGGGAGCTGCTAACCCACCTCCCACCATTAACCACCCCCCAGCACTGCGTCCGGGTGGTGGGAACTACCAAACCCCTGCACGGTACATCAGGTGCCACACGTGTAACCAGCAGGGTCACATGCAGAGAGACTGTCCCAGAAACAGAAACCGCTCCACGTGGAATACTCCAACTAATTCCCCTCCCCAGCGACAGTGTGTACCCCAGGGAGCTGAAGGTGTCGTCCTTCCTCCCCAGCAGCAGTGTGTACCCCAGGGGGCCGAAGGTGTCGTCCTTCCCCCCCAGCGCCAGTGTGTACCCCAGGGAGCCGAAGGTGTTGTCCTTCCTCCCCAGCGGCAGTGTGTTCCCCAGGGAGCCGAAGGTGTCGTCCTTCCTCCCCAGCGGCAGTGTGTACCCCAGGGGGCCGAAGGTGTCATCCTTTCCCCCCAGCAGCAGTGTGTACCCCAGGGAGCTGAAGGTGTCGGCCTTCCCCCCCAGCGGCAGTGTGTACCCCAGGGAGCAGAAGGGGCCGTCCTTCCTCCCCAGCGGCAGTGTGAACCCCAGGGGGCAGAAGGTGTCGTCCTTTCCCCCCAGCGGCAGTGTGTACCCCAGGGAGCTGAAGGTGTCGGCCTTCCCCCCCAGCGGCAGTGTGTACCCCAGGGAGCTGAAGGTGTCGTCCTTCCTCCCCAGCGGCAGTGTGTACCCCAGGGAGCTGAAGGTGTCGGCCTTCTCCCACAGCGGCAGTGTGTACCCCAGGGAGCAGAAGGGGCCGTCCTTCCTCCCCTGCAGCAGTGTGAACCCCAGGGGGCAGAAGGTGTCGTCCTTTCCCCCCAGCGGCAGTGTGAACCCCAGGGGGCAGAAGGTGTCATCCTTCCCCCTCAGCGGCAGTGTGAACCCCAGGGGGCAGAAGGTGTCGTCCTTCCTCCCCAGCGGCAGCGTGAACCCCAGGGGGCAGAAGGTGTCGTCCTTCCCCCCCAGAGGCAGTGTGAAACAGAGGGGGCAGAAGGTGTCGTCCTTTCCCCCCAGCGAAAGTTTACCCTAACCAGGGGAGACACCAATCTCCCAGACGGCGCAGATGGGACCGTGGTCTCTGCGCCCACAGCCTGTCCAGATCCCCAACTACTCTCACTGGGACAACCGGAGGAGGGGGTAAGTACAAATTCCCCTCCCCAGCTAACTCCTAATGTGGCCCCAGGGTTAACAGAGGAAATGTTAACCCCCACTGACCCCCACGTTTCCCTGGCTACTGAGCCGGAATATGTCCCAAGTACCCCAGCAGAAGAGCTGACAGCGGGGCAGAGTGCAGTCGGCCTCTGCCCTCCCTTTGTCCCTTGTACAGAGCAGGAGGTCCTGCAGGTTATACCAGCAGAAGAGCTGGCATCAGGGCAGAGTGCCGCTGGCCTCTGCCCCTCAAGTCCCCTCAGCGTGTTGCACCATCACCCCAGCGAAATATCCAGGTACCTGGTTAGACTTCCCCCCAAAGGAGAGATGTGTGACGAAGTGCCCTTCGCCACTTTGGCTTGGAGAGGACTGTTTGCCAGCCTCCTGCCCTGCGACTATGGCCCTGGTACATATTGCCCTTTGGAACCAGTGTTCGGCCATACCAGAGTGTAAGTCACTCATTCTGGCCCTTTACATACAGGGGGGTCATTCTGTACTTGCCCTGTGTGAACCATGATACCCCAGATAACTGTGCCATGAAGCCCATTCATATAATGAAAGACTATGGGAAAGACTTTAGTTACATGGCAATTGAACTGTGTGAAGAGGATCTGAGCGCTATTCGGTAGTTTTGTGCGCTCAGATCCCAGCTATCTGGGGATATGGGAAATGTGAGTAAATGTGAATTGCAGTAATGCTGATGGGTTGTCAAACTAGAGAATTGACCAACAAATACTTTTGTCCGGACATCCCCAGGCCGATCCGTTGGGATCAGACCGTGTATGCCGGCTTATGGTCACGGGGGAGGTGTGTAGCGGAACCCATCACTGTTTTACCCTGTTTTATGATTATTATGGTTAAAATATGATCCTACAATATGTATGCTGGTTTATGCTCTGCAGAATATTAGCCAGACTTTTGCAGACCTAGGCTAATAGATAATCCTATTACAGAGATTCAAGAGATAAGAAAGTTGTAAAGGATCCTTGCATTTTCCAAAGTGTTTTCATTCTCTGATAAGAACAAAGAAGAATGATCTAATTAATGTCTGATTGTATCCAAGTTGCCAGGGAGGTGTGACTCACCTATTGTCCTATATGTGTATTGTGTGGGGGATATGTGCAATGTCTGTGTGTTATGTGTAAAAACATACTTTTACTAACTTTTGAACCCCTGGTCTGATTCATGCCATTTTTGTATATGTTGTTCCCCTGGGTGAGAGATATTGAATGGTGCGGGACTTAAAGGTGTACCCCCTGTATTTGGGGTACATCCAGAATGTGGTTAAAATTGTGTCTGTTTTAATTGTGTTACCTGTTATCTGAGGGGAGGAGACGTGGGGGTTGAACCATGTAGATAATTGGCTGTTGTGATAATTATGTGGGTGTAGCCCTTCAGAGGGCACCATTGCATAAAAGGAGATTCCCTGTCATTAAAATATAGTTCTACTTGACCCTTCATAACGTAGTCTCGTCTCGTTATTTGAGGGGATCGCTATATCATACTGGGGATTGCTATGCTTTTGCATACTCCCTTGAGCTGTACCAACTGAACCCTTGTTCCTGATGTACTATCCTTGGAGTCTGTGGTGGTTTTGGTGTCCGGTACGGTGCTTGTAGGCCTCGACGCAAACTAGGACGCGTCTATCAACGGAGGTACCCGGTCGGGGTGCCAGGAGATCCGTTACAGATAGAGGGATAGATAGCTACGTGTACGTACATCCGTGTGTTTCTTCTATTGCTTTCACTGCAGATGGCTAATGCATGAGACCCGTTCCTATATTTAAAACCACATACATGTACACATACCTACACAAGGACAGACTGTCTCTAGTACACAGGCATGCACATGCCATGTACAGAGACATTTAGTCATCGACACCCATGAACATGCCGGACACCACACGGATAAACAAACACATATTGTCTTATACACAGGTAGAATAACACACAGGCAGACATGTGCACACACAGATACATACACACACCCTCATATACACAGATACAGGCAGACATGTACACACACACAGATACAGGCAGACATGTACACATGTACATACAGCGATACATACACACACTCTCATATACACAGATACAGGCAGACATGTACACACACACAGATACAGGCAGACATGTGCACATGTACATACAGCGAAACATACACACACTCTCATATACACAGATACAGGCAGACATGTGCACATGTACATACAGATGTGTAAATGCCCCTGCACCAGGATGCACACATTGAGATGTATGTACACGCTATCACACACGCTATCACACACGCTATCACACACGCACACACCTGCACTTTCAGTACTTACAGACATATAACACACCCGGTGGTCAGGGTGTACAGGTGTATACACAACTATGGTCATGTGGTACAGTCATGGCCGGCGCTAGGGGCGTGTCTCGCCCCTTCAGTGTAAAACAAACGACTGGAGTCAGAAAGTCTGAAGAGATGACTCTGATGTTTGTCCGATGGAGAGCTACGATCATGGCCGTCGTGTTGAGCCCTCTCTATCACCGCTGACCGGAACGTGTTCTGGTCATGGTCCAGTCTGCTCTTTCTGCCTCCACCCCTGTCGTGGCCTCTTCTCTCTCTGGCACTCCAAAGTCCAGGGCTGGGGCAGAAGTTCATTCCCCAAACGGGCGGCGTTTATCGGGTGTAAAACAGTTTCTTTTCTTCCACTACACGCGTGTTACATGGTGATCACAGGGATCCTGAGACCGGGCCGGACGGGAACACAAAGGGGACCAGGGGGGGGAGAGAGGGGAGAAAAAGGAGACCAAGCGTGAGTGACATAGATCACAAAGAGAGAGAGGACAGAGAGACAGACACGGGGCGAGAGAGAGAGGACAGAGAGACAGACACTGGGAGAGAGAGAGAGGACAGAGAGACAGACACTGGGCGAGAGAGAGAGGACAGAGAGACAGACACACGGGGCGAAAGAGAGAGGACAGAGAGACAGACACTGGGCAAGAGAGGGAGGACAGAGAGACAGACACTGGGCAAGAGAGAGAGGACAGAGAGACAGACACTGAGCGAGAGAGGACAGAGAGACAGACACTGGGCGAGAGAGAGAGGACAGAGAGACAGACACTGGGCGAGAGAGAGAGGACAGAGAGACAGACACTGGGTGAGAGAGGACAGAGAGACGGACACTGGGCAAGAGAGAGAGGACAGAGAGACAGACACTGGGCAAGAGAGAGAGAGAGAGACAGACACTGGGTGAGAGAGGGCAGAGAGACAGACACTGGGCGAGAGAGAGAGGACAGAGAGACAGACACTGGGCAATAGAGGAAGGACAGAGAGACAGACACTGGGCGAGAGAGGACAGAGAGACAGACACTGGGCGAGAGAGGACAGAGAGACAGACAGTGGGTGAGAGAGGACAGAGAGACAGACACTGGGTGAAAGAGGACAGAGAGACAGACACTGGGCAAGAGAGAGAGGACAGAGAGACAGACACTGGGTGAGAGAGACAGAGAGACAGAGAGACAGACACTGGGTGAGAGAGAGAGAGGACAGAGAGACAGACACTGGGCGAGAGAGAGAGAGGACAGAGAGACAGACACTGGGCGAGAGAGAGGTCAGAGAGACAGACACTGGGCGAGAGAGAAGACAGAGAGACAGACACTGGGCGAGAGAGAGAGGACAGAGAGACAGACACTGGGTGAGAGAGGACAGAGAGACAGACACTGGGCAAGAGAGAGAGGACAGAGAGACAGACACTGGGTGAGAGAGACAGAGAGACAGACACTGGGCGAGAGAGAGAGGACAGAGAGACAGACACTGGGCGAGAGAGAGAGGACAGAGAGACAGACACTGGGTATGAGAGAGAGGACAGAGAGACAGACACTGGGTATGAGAGAGAGGACAGAGAGACAGACACTGGGCGAGAGAGAGAGGACAGAGAGACAGACACTGGGCGAGAGAGGACAGAGAGACAGACACTGGGCGAGAGAGGACAGAGAGACAGACAGTGGGTGAGAGAGGACAGAGAGACAGACAGTGGGTGAGAGAGGACAGAGAGACAGACACTGGGCAATAGAGGAAGGACAGAGAGACAGACACTGGGCGAGAGAGGACAGAGAGACAGACACTGGGCGAGAGAGGACAGAGAGACAGACACTGGGCGAGAGAGGACAGAGAGACAGACACTGGGCGAGAGAGGACAGAGAGACAGACAGTGGGTGAGAGAGGACAGAGAGACAGACACTGGGCAATAGAGGAAGGACAGAGAGACAGACACTGGGCGAGAGAGGACAGAGAGACAGACACTGGGCGAGAGAGGACAGAGAGACAGACACTGGGTGAGAGAGGGAGGACAGAGAAACAGACACTGGGTGAGAGAGACAGACACTGGGTGAGAGAGAGGCAGAGAGACAGACACTGGGTGAGAGAGAGGCAGAGAGACAGACACTGGTCAAGAGAGAGGACAGAGAGACAGACACTGGGCAAGAGAGAGAGGACAGAGAGACAGACACTGGGTATGAGAGAGAGGACAGAGAGACAGACACTGGGTATGAGAGAGAGGACAGAGAGACAGACACTGGGCAATAGAGGAAGGACAGAGAGACAGACACTGGGCGAGAGAGGACAGAGAGACAGACACTGGGCAAGAGAGAGAGGACAGAGAGACAGACACTGGGTATGAGAGAGAGGACAGAGAGACAGACACTGGGCGAGAGAGAGAGGACAGAGAGACAGACACTGGGCAATAGAGGAAGGACAGAGAGACAGACACTGGGCGAGAGAGGACAGAGAGACAGACACTGGGCGAGAGAGGACAGAGAGACAGACAGTGGGTGAGAGAGGACAGAGAGACAGACACTGGGTGAGAGAGGACAGAGAGACAGACACTGGGTGAGAGAGAGAGGACAGAGAAACAGACACTGGGTGAGAGAGAGAGAGGACAGAGAGACAGACAATGGGCAAGAGAGAGAGGACAGAGAGACGGACACTGGGCGAGAGAGAGAGGACAGAGAGACAGACACTGGGCAAGAGAGGACAGAGAGACGGACACTGGGCGAGAGAGAGAGGACAGAGAGACAGACACTGGGCAAGAGAGAGAGGACAGAGAGACAGACACTAGGTGAGAGAGACAGACACTGGGTGAGAGAGAGGACAGAGAGACAGACACTGGGTGAGAGAGGGAGGACAGAGAGACAGACACTGGGTGAGAGAGAGGACAGAGAGACAGACACTGGGCAAGAGAGAGAGGACAGAGAGACAGACACTGGGCAAGAGAGGGAGGACAGAGAGACAGACACTGGGTGAGAGAGACAGAGAGACAGACACTGTGTGAGAGAGACAGACACTGGGCAAGAGAGGGAGGACAGAGAGACAGACACTGAGTGAGAGAGAGGACAGAGAGACAGACACTGGGTGAGAGAGAGGACAGAGAGACAGACACTGGGTGAGAGAGAGGACAGAGAGACAGACACTGGGCAAGAGAGACAGACACTGGGTGAAAGAGGACGGAGAGACAGACACTGGGCGAGAGAGAGAGAGGACAGAGAGACAGACACTGGGTGAGAGAGAGGACAGAGAGACAGACACTGGGCAAGAGAGGGAGGACAGCGAGACAGACACTGGGTGAGAGAGGACAGAGAGACAGACACTGGGTGAGAGAGGACAGAGAGACAGACACTGGGTGTGAGAGATAGAGAGACAGACACTGGGCAAGAGAGGGAGGACAGAGAGACAGACACTGGGCAAGAGAGGGAGGACATAGAGACAGACACTGGGCAAGAGAGGGAGTACAGAGAGACAGACACTGGGTGAGAGAGAGAGGGCAGAGAGACAGACACTAGGTGAGAGAGGCAGAGAGACAGACACTGGGCAGGAGAGAGAGGACAGAGAGACAGACACTGGGCAAGAGAGGGAGGACAGAGAGACAGACACTGCGTGAAAGAGGACAGAGAGACAGAGAGACAGACACTGGGTGAGAGAGAGGACAGAGAGACAGACACTGGGTGAGAGAGAGGACAGAGAGACAGACACTGGGCAAGAGAGAGAGGCAGAGAGACAGACACTGGGTGAGAGAGGACAGAGAGACAGACAATAGGTGAGAGAGAGGCAGAGAGACAGACACTGGGTGAGAGAGGCAGAGAGACAGACACTGGGTGAGAGAGGACAGAGAGACAGACAATAGGTGAGAGAGAGGCAGAGAGACAGACACTGGGTGAGAGAGAGGCAGAGAGACAGACACTGGGTGAGAGAGGACAGAGAGACAGACACTGGGTGAGAGAGACAGAGAGACAGACACTGGGTGAGAGAGGGCAGAGAGACAGACACTGGGCGAGAGAGAGAGGACAGAGAGGCAGACACTGGGCGAGAGAGGAAGGACAGAGAGACAGACACTGGGCGAGAGAGGACACAGAGACAGACAGTGGGTGAGAGAGGACAGACAGACAGACACTGGGTGAAAGAGGACAGAGAGACAGACAGTGGGTGAGAGAGACAGAGAGACAGACACTGGGTGAGAGAGAGGACAGAGAGACAGACACTGGGCAAGAGAGAGGACAGAGAGACAGACACTGGGCAAGAGAGAGAGGACAGAGAGACAGACACTGGGTATGAGAGAGAGGACAGAGAGACAGACACTGGGTATGAGAGAGAGGACAGAGAGACAGACACTGGGCGAGAGAGGACAGAGAGACAGACACTGGGCAAGAGAGAGAGGACAGAGAGACAGACACTGGGCGAGAGAGAGAGGACAGAGAGACAGACACTGGGTATGAGAGAGAGGACAGAGAGACAGACACTGGGCGAGAGAGGACAGAGAGACAGACACTGGGCGAGAGAGGACAGAGAGACAGACAGTGGGTGAGAGAGGACAGAGAGACAGACACTGGGTGAGAGAGAGAGGACAGAGAGACAGACACTGGGCGAGAGAGGAAGGACAGAGAGACAGACACTGGGCGAGAGAGGACACAGAGACAGACAGTGGGTGAGAGAGGACAGACAGACAGACACTGGGTGAAAGAGGACAGAGAGACAGACAGTGGGTGAGAGAGACAGAGAGACAGACACTGGGCAATAGAGGAAGGACAGAGAGACAGACACTGGGTGAGAGAGAGAGGCAGAGAGACAGACACTGGGCAAGAGAGAGAGGACAGAGAGACAGACACTGGGTGAGAGAGAGGCAGAGAGACAGACACTGGGTGAGAGAGAGGCAGAGAGACAGACACTGGGTGAGAGAGAGGCAGAGAGACAGACACTGGGTGAGAGAGAGGCAGAGAGACAGACACTGGTCAAGAGAGAGGACAGAGAGACAGACACTGGGCAAGAGAGAGAGGACAGAGAGACAGACACTGGGTATGAGAGAGAGGACAGAGAGACAGACACTGGGTATGAGAGAGAGGACAGAGAGACAGACACTGGGCGAGAGAGGACAGAGAGACAGACACTGGGCAAGAGAGAGAGGACAGAGAGACAGACACTGGGCGAGAGAGAGAGGACAGAGAGACAGACACTGGGTATGAGAGAGAGGACAGAGAGACAGACACTGGGCGAGAGAGGACAGAGAGACAGACACTGGGCGAGAGAGGACAGAGAGACAGACAGTGGGTGAGAGAGGACAGAGAGACAGACACTGGGTGAGAGAGAGAGGACAGAGAGACAGACACTGGGTGAGAGAGGACAGAGAGACAGACACTGGGTGAGAGAGAGAGGACAGAGAGACAGACACTGGGTGAGAGAGGACAGAGAGACAGACAATGGGCAAGAGAGAGAGGACAGAGAGACGGACACTGGGCGAGAGAGAGAGGACAGAGAGACGGACACTGGGCGAGAGAGAGAGGACAGAGAGACAGACACTGGGCAAGAGAGGACAGAGAGACGGACACTGGGCGAGAGAGAGAGGACAGAGAGACAGACACTGGGCAAGAGAGAGAGGACAGAGAGACAGACACTGGGTATGAGAGAGAGGACAGAGAGACAGACACTAGGTGAGAGAGACAGACACTGGGTGAGAGAGAGGACAGAGAGACAGACACTGGGCAAGAGAGAGAGGACAGAGAGACAGACACTGGGCAAGAGAGGGAGGACAGAGAGACAGACACTGGGCGAGAGAGGACAGAGAGCCAGACACTGGGTAAGAGAGAGGACAGAGAGACAGACACTGGGCAAGAGAGAGAGGACAGAGAGACACACTGGGCAAGAGAGGGAGGACAGAGAGACAGACACTGTGTGAGAGAGACAGAGAGACAGACACTGGGCAAGAGAGGGAGGACAGAGAGACAGACACTGAGTGAGAGAGAGGACAGAGAGACAGACACTGGGTGAGAGAGAGGACAGAGAGACAGACACTGGGCAAGAGAGACAGACACTGGGTGAAAGAGGACGGAGAGACAGACACTGGGCAAGAGAGAGACAGACAGACACTGGGCAAGAGAGGGAGGACAGAGAGACAGACAATGGGCAAGAGAGAGACAGACAGACACTGGGCAAGAGAGGGAGGACAGAGAGACAGACACTGGGTGAGAGAGGACAGAGAGACAGACACTGGGTGAGAGAGAGAGAGGACAGAGAGACAGACACTGGGTGAGAGAGAGAGAGGACAGAGAGACAGACACTGGGTGAGAGAGAGAGAGGACAGAGAGACAGACACTGGGTGAGAGAGAGGACAGAGAGACAGACACTGGGTGAGAGAGGACAGAGAGACAGACACTGGGTGAGAGAGGACAGAGAGACAGACACTGAGTGAGAGAGAGGACAGAGAGACAGACAGTGGGCGAGAGAGGACAGAGAGACAGACACTGGGTGTGAGAGGACAGAGAGACAGACACTGGGTGTGAGAGATAGAGAGACAGACACTGGGCAAGAGAGGGAGGACAGAGAGACAGACACTGGGCAAGAGAGGGAGTACAGAGAGACGGACACTGGGTGAGAGAGAGAGGACAGAGAGACAGACACTGGGCAAGAGAGGGAGTACAGAGAGACGGACACTGGGTGAGAGAGAGAGGACAGAGAGACAGACACTGGGTGAGAGAGGACAGAGAGACAGACACTGGGCAAGAGAGGGAGGACAGAGAGACAGACACTGGGCAAGAGAGACAGACACTGGGTGAGAGAGAGGACAGAGAGACAGACACTGGGTGAGAGAGAGGACAGAGAGACAGACACTGGGTGAGAGAGAGGACAGAGAGACAGACACTAGGTGAGAGAGAGGCAGAGAGACAGACACTGGGCAAGAGAGGGAGGACAGAGAGACGGACACTGGGCAAGAGAGAGAGGACAGAGAGACAGACACTGGGTGAGAGAGACAGAGAGGCAGAGAGACAGACACTGGGTGAGAGAGACAGAGAGACAGACACTGGGCGAGAGAGAGAGGACAGAGAGACAGACACTGGGCGAGAGAGAGAGGACAGAGAGACAGACACTGGGTATGAGAGATGGACAGAGAGACAGACACTGGGTGAGAGAGAGGACAGAGAGACAGACACTGGGCAAGAGAGGGAGGACAGAGAGACAGACACTGGGCAAGAGAGAGAGGACAGAGAGACAGACACTGAGTGAGAGAGAGGACAGAGAGACAGACACTGAGTGAGAGAGAGGACAGAGAGGCAGACAGTGGGTGAGAGAGGACAGAGAGACAGACACTGGGTGAGAGAGGACAGAGAGACAGACACTGGGTGAGAGAGGACAGAGAGACAGACACTGGGTGAGAGAGGACAGAGAGACAGACACTGGGCGAGAGAGGACAGAGAGACAGACACTGGGCGAGAGAGGACAGACAGACAGACACTGGGTGTGAGAGAGAGGACAGAGAGACAGACACTAGGTGAGAGAGAGGCAGAGAGACAGACACTGGGTGAGAGAGAGGACAGAGAGACGGACACTGGGTGAGAGAGGACAGAGAGACGGACACTGGGCAAGAGAGAGAGGACAGAGAGACAGACACTGGGTGAGAGAGACAGAGAGGCAGAGAGACAGACACTGGGTGAGAGAGGACAGAGAGACGGACACTGGGTATGAGAGAGAGGACAGAGAGACAGACACTGGGCGAGAGAGAGAGGAGAGAGAGACAAACACTGGGCGAGAGAGGACAGAGAGACAGACAGTGGGTGAGAGAGAGGACAGACAGACAGACACTGGGTATGAGAGAGAGAGGACAGAGAGACAGACACTGGGCGAGAGAGAGAGGACAGAGAGACAGACACTGGGCGAGAGAGGACAGAGAGACAGACAGTGGGTGAGAGAGAGGACAGACAGACAGACACTGGGTGAAAGAGGACAGAGAGACAGACACTGGGCAAGAGAGAGAGGAGAGAGAGACAAACACTGGGCGAGAGAGGACAGAGAGACAGACAGTGGGTGAGAGAGGACAGAGAGACAGACACTGGGTGAGAGAGGACAGAGAGACAGACACTGGGCGAGAGAGACAGAGAGACAGACACTGGGCGAGAGAGACAGAGAGACAGACACTGGGCAAGAGAGAGGACAGAGAGACAGACACTGGGCAAGAGAGAGAGGACAGAGAGACAGACACTGGGCAAGAGAGAGAGGACAGAGAAACAGACACTGGGTGAGAGAGAGAGGACAGAGAGACAGACACTGGGCGAGAGAGAGGTCAGAGAGACAGACACTGGGGGAGAGAGGACAGAGAGACAGACACTGGGCAAGAGAGACAGACACTGGGTGAGAGAGACAGAGAGACAGACACTGGGCGAGAGAGAGAGGACAGAGAGACAGACACTGGGTGAGAGAGAGGACAGAGAGACAGACACTGGGCGAGAGAGAGGTCAGAGAGACAGACACTGGGCGAGAGAGGACAGAGAGACAGACAGTGGGTGAGAGAGGACAGAGAGACAGACACTGGGTGAGAGAGAG
Source organism: Discoglossus pictus (assembly GCA_027410445.1). Lineage (NCBI taxonomy): Eukaryota > Metazoa > Chordata > Amphibia > Anura > Alytidae > Discoglossus > Discoglossus pictus. The sequence goes on from JAPZIH010001032.1 coordinate 68,674, forward strand.
AGGACAGAGAGACAGACACTGGGTGAGAGAGAGAGAACAGAGAGACAGACACTGGGTGAGAGAGAGAGGACAGAGAGACAGACACTGGGCGAGAGAGGACAGAGAGACAGACACTGGGTGAGAGAGGACAGAGAGACAGACACTGGGCAATAGAGGAAGGACAGAGAGACAGACACTGGGCGAGAGAGGACAGAGAGACAGACAGTGGGTGAGAGAGAGGACAGAGAGACAGACACTGGGTGAGAGAGGACAGAGAGACGGACACTGGGCGAGAGAGAGAGGACAGAGAGACAGACACTGGGGGAGAGAGGACAGAGAGACAGACACTGGGCGAGAGAGGACAGACAGACAGACAGTGGGTGAGAGAGGACAGAGAGACAGACACTGGGCAAGAGAGAGAGGACAGAGAGACAGACACTGAGTGAGAGAGAGGACAGAGAGACAGACACTGGGTGAGAGAGGACAGAGAGACAGACACTGGGTGAGAGAGACAGAGAGACAGACACTGGGCGAGAGAGAGAGGACAGAGAGACAGACACTGGGTGAGAGAGACAGAGAGACAGACACTGGGCGAGAGAGAGAGGACAGAGAGACAGACACTGGGTGAGAGAGAGGACAGAGAGACAGACACTGGGCGAGAGAGAGGTCAGAGAGACAGACACTGGGGGAGAGAGGACAGAGAGACAGACACTGGGCAAGAGAGACAGACACTGGGCGAGAGAGACAGACACTGGGTGAGAGAGAGAGGACAGAGAGACAGACACTGGGTGAGAGAGAGAGGACAGAGAGACAGACACTGGGTGAGAGAGAGGACAGAGAGACAGACACTGGGTGAGAGAGACAGAGAGACAGACACTGGGCGAGAGAGACAGACACTGGGTGAGAGAGACAGAGAGACAGACAATGGGCAAGAGAGAGAGGACAGAGAGACAGACACTGGGTGAGAGAGACAGAGAGACAGACACTGGGCAAGAGAGAGAGGACAGAGAGACAGACACTGGGCAAGAGAGACAGACACTGGGTGAGAGAGACAGAGAGACAGACAATGGGCAAGAGAGAGAGGACAGAGAGACAGACACTGGGCGAGAGAGAGAGGACAGAGAGACAGACACTGGGCGAGAGAGAGAGGACAGAGAGACAGACACTGGGTGAGAGAGAGAGGACAGAGAGACAGACACTGGGTATGAGAGATGGACAGAGAGACAGACACTGGGTGAGAGAGAGGACAGAGAGACAGACACTGGGCAAGAGAGGGAGGACAGAGAGACAGACACTGGGCAAGAGAGAGAGGACAGAGAGACAGACACTGAGTGAGAGAGAGAGGACAGAGAGACAGACACTGGGTGAGAGAGGACAGAGAGACAGACACTGGGCCAGAGAGAGAGGACAGAGAGACAGACACTGGGTGAGAGAGGACAGAGAGACAGACACTGGGCCAGAGAGAGAGGACAGAGAGACAGACACTGGGCAAGAGAGGACAGAGAGACAGACACTGGGCAAGAGAGAGAGGACAGAGAGACAGACACTGGGCAAGAGAGAGAGGACAGAGAGACAGACACTGGGCAAGAGAGAGAGAGGACAGAGAGACAGACACTGGGCAAGAGAGAGAGAGGCAGAGAGACAGACACTGGGTGAGAGAGGACAGAGAGACGGACACTGGGCAAGAGAGAGAGGACAGAGAGACAGACACTGGGTGAGAGAGACAGAGAGGCAGAGAGACAGACACTGGGTGAGAGAGACAGAGAGACAGACACTGGGCGAGAGAGAGAGGACAGAGAGACAGACACTGGGCGAGAGAGAGAGGACAGAGAGACAGACACTGGGTATGAGAGATGGACAGAGAGACAGACACTGGGTGAGAGAGAGGACAGAGAGACAGACACTGGGCAAGAGAGGGAGGACAGAGAGACAGACACTGGGCAAGAGAGAGAGGACAGAGAGACAGACACTGAGTGAGAGAGAGGACAGAGAGACAGACACTGAGTGAGAGAGAGGACAGAGAGGCAGACAGTGGGTGAGAGAGGACAGAGAGACAGACACTGGGTGAGAGAGGACAGAGAGACAGACACTGGGTGAGAGAGGACAGAGAGACAGACACTGGGTGAGAGAGGACAGAGAGACAGACACTGGGCGAGAGAGGACAGAGAGACAGACACTGGGCGAGAGAGGACAGACAGACAGACACTGGGTGTGAGAGGACAGAGAGACAGACACTAGGTGAGAGAGAGGCAGAGAGACAGACACTGGGTGAGAGAGAGGACAGAGAGACGGACACTGGGTGAGAGAGGACAGAGAGACGGACACTGGGCAAGAGAGAGAGGACAGAGAGACAGACACTGGGTGAGAGAGACAGAGAGGCAGAGAGACAGACACTGGGTGAGAGAGGACAGAGAGACGGACACTGGGTATGAGAGAGAGGACAGAGAGACAGACACTGGGCGAGAGAGAGAGGAGAGAGAGACAAACACTGGGCGAGAGAGGACAGAGAGACAGACAGTGGGTGAGAGAGAGGACAGACAGACAGACACTGGGTATGAGAGAGAGAGGACAGAGAGACAGACACTGGGCGAGAGAGAGAGGACAGAGAGACAGACACTGGGCGAGAGAGAGAGGAGAGAGAGACAAACACTGGGCGAGAGAGGACAGAGAGACAGACAGTGGGTGAGAGAGAGGACAGACAGACAGACACTGGGTGAAAGAGGACAGAGAGACAGACACTGGGCAAGAGAGAGAGGAGAGAGAGACAAACACTGGGCGAGAGAGGACAGAGAGACAGACAGTGGGTGAGAGAGGACAGAGAGACAGACACTGGGTGAGAGAGGACAGAGAGACAGACACTGGGCGAGAGAGACAGAGAGACAGACACTGGGCGAGAGAGAGAGGACAGAGAGACAGACACTGGGGGAGAGAGGACAGAGAGACAGACACTGGGCAAGAGAGACAGAGAGACAGACACTGGGCAAGAGAGAGGACAGAGAGACAGACACTGGGCAAGAGAGAGAGGACAGAGAGACAGACACTGGGCAAGAG
>JAPZIH010001033.1:0-67500 GCA_027410445.1 Discoglossus pictus
GGAGAGACATAGAGAGAGAGAGAGAGAGAGGCAGAGAGAGAGAGGAAGGAAGAGAGAGGCAGAGAGAGAAAGAGGGGAGAGAGAGAGATACAGAGAGAGAGAGAGAGAGACAGAGAGACAGAGAGAGAGATGAAGGAAGAGAGATACAGAGAGAGCGCTTGTACAGGAACTCAATTAGAGAATCAAACAGTTTTCCGTATGCAGTTAAAGACTTAGTTATTATTATTTTTCGTGTTGTCTTTTAAATGGTGCTGAGATCCAATTTCTTTTGTTAGCTGATTCTGTTGCTTTCTCAGGAGGATGTTACCTAGTACATTAATGAGCTTGGTAGTTATAAGCACTGGTAGTTATAGATACCACATCTCCATTGTGCATATAAAGGTCCTGATATTTCAAAATCTGTCATAATGTTGCCAACATTTTGTGGATCCACCTTAATAAACCGCCACAATCCACCTTAAATCTGAATGTGTTATCCATACCAAGCCCGCCCAAATAAACTGAATACTGTGATTTGATTGATCGATCTTGAGTCAATCAGAGAGTAATCCCTTCTAACTCAAGTGTGGGGAAATATCTTCAGGCAATCCAGAAGGTCAGTCCAGCCCCAAAATGCCAGGCAATCCTTCTCTGCATGTGAGAACTTGGTGCATCCTTAAGCAATAACAGTGTAGAAACAGTTAGCTAAATCTTGGAAAACTAAAAAGGTTCCAATGTGGTCAGATATTAAATGAAGAAGTGAACAAGATAAAGAGTTAGAAAAAGGTCTTACAGAATAAGAACAAAAAGGGGGGATTCTGGGAGATGAAGATAACACGTCATAGGGGGGACTAGTAATAATAGGAGCTTACTCGTTAGTTATGTATGTCTACTCTAGAAATATTCTCAAGCCTAACCATAGAATTTCAGGTATATAATAATTATATAAATTTATTGGTATGTAGAAAACATTTTTTGCTATTATATATCCATGTAAAACAATGCATGTATTTTTTGCTATTATATATCCATGTAAAACTATGCATGTATTTTTTGCTATTATATATCCATGTAAAACTATGCATGCATTTTTTGTTATTCTATATCCATGTAAAACTATGCATGTATGTGGGTGTGTGATGGTATCTTTATGTTTTTTCTTTACTGTATGTATTAATAATATAATAAAAAGATTTAAATGGAACAGTGTAGAAACAGTAGTAGATGAGTGGAACAGCCTTCCAGGAGAAGTGATTGAGCCAAATTCAGGAATTCAAGCATGCCTGGGATAACCAGAAGGCCATGCTGATATCTAACTAATCGGATAGAATGGGCAGAGTAGATGACCTACCTATCTGCCATTATCATTCTATTTTCAGACAAGACCTGGTTGGTATTTCAGGGCTGGATTGTCCTTTTGGACATAAAACAAGATGTATCGCTCGACTCGCTGAGATAGAGAAGGATAATAAGAACCTGTCAGGAAATAGTTAATACTCAGGACACAAAAGGTGTTACTTTCCATCTCATCACCACTTATAGTCTAATTGTCACGGGAACAGATGGATCATTTTCATTTAATTAACATCTCATATAGGTGCAAAGGAAGCGGCTCACCTGCGCCATCTCACACCGCATACATACAGCCCGCAGCGCACACGCCAAGATCATGGGAGGCTCCTGGGGGCCACCTGGCACTATACTTACATGCAAGTAATATGGGGGGTCTGTATTTAGTTTAAAATAAAACATTCCTTATTACATTCAATGGTTTCAGGATCAGTGTTTGTCTCCACCCTGATGAAGTCATCAAAATGGTTTAACCATTGAGAAAGGATTTTAGGAACTCTTCCACTTCTCATGTTTATTTCTCACGTTCCTTTCCTTATTTTCCTTATGACAATCTTTTAACCCCTTGTATACCCCGGGCCGCTCACGTGTCCTGATGTGATCTGTGTTGTGCTCTCCAAGCTTGTACATAAATGACCCGTCTCTGGTTTCTCCTTCCGTGGGTCAGACCTTGGAAGATGCTCTGACCCGGGAACAGAACAATTCAATTAGAGGCCAAACAATGATATTGATTCCAAGGGAAACCACTTTAACACAGCAATGCAGAGCATTATGTTTAACTTGAATATAATTTGTGTTTGAAAATTTAGCGCTGCCTGGTAGACAAAGCAACCTCTGACCTTACAGGGGTCGGAGATCTTTTCTGTTTTAGATATTAAACTTTTTATTAGTCAGTTTGGCACTTAACCCCGTGTGGTCAGCATTGGTCACATGTCTGTGGTTATTTGTCTCCAGTTCCAGACTAAATATAGACCCCAACAGCTGACTCCACGTGGGCTCGTCGCCATCAGCGTCCCGGAAATACGAAATTAAAGAGGCTTTAATGTTTTTTTATTATTATTATTGAATCAGTTCTAAAAATGAGGAAACAGTGTGGTAAAGAAAAAAAAAGATTTTGTAAGAAAGAATCAGCAACTTGTCAGGTCCAAATACCACCGTCAATCAACCTTCACTAAGGATGCAATGATATACTTTTTAAATTATGGTTAATAATTCCTAATTAACCCCTGAGATTCTGATTCTGCTATTAAATGACTGAGGGCCTCATTCAAATGCGATTTGGCCAATTGAATAGGGCTCTATATAATAACATAACGTATTTTTTTACAGAAGTTTTTAGTTAGTGATCTTCTATCCAAAAGCAAGATCTTCACTAACTAAACGCGTTTGTGCTTAAATAGAGCCCTATTCAATTGGCCAAATTGCAATTGAATGAGGCCCTGAGCATGCTCAGGGAGTACTCGTACACAAGGCAAAATTCAATGTAAGTTTATGTAAGGAGATGCAATTGAATTAATGATTTTAATGAAGAATTCTCCCAGCATGCTGCTCTCCATAAGTTTTGTTAAAGGGCCACGTCACGCTCCCGGGTGTTACTAGGTGTATCATATCCTGGGTATCTATTTACTGATTTACAAGATAACTTTTTCCGGGGCCTAAGAGAGGACTTGTGTAAACGCAACTACTGCGCTAAGAAGGCGTAACTGGTTCCCATGCCGATCGGACACTGTGCCTCAGACTATGACGCGAGAGCGGCGCTCTAGTACATAAGACTACTTGGAAAGCCTAGGGCTCCTTAGAAACAACCTGATATTCTGTCTAAGGACACCAGACTCCTTATAATAAGGTGGGATCTAAGGAGGAGATTTAGGCCGATTCTCACTGGACGGCCACCATATAACTGGACCTGATCTATGTGTCCCTACATAGTCCCGCCGCATAATGATATGGGACATAAACATATAATGCTAAGTCGTGGGATAAGATTATATATCCGAGTATCTCACAAGTCATTACTCGACATCTTTCTAATTATCCGCGAGATTTCCTGTTAATGGGGTGACATAAAGTGGGCGATACCAAGGGAGACACAAGATCAGGGAAGTACTTGTAGTTATATGGCGAGTATTGTCCCCGGTAATATATAATACAAGCCCAGATATATAGATAATCGGAGGCTGGAGATAACATTGCTCGAGTACTTTTATTTTAATACCGGAGTATTTTTCAGAGCACGTGACAATAACGTTTTTCCATGGCATGTACTTTATTTTATTAGAAGTGCTTATAAAATCCAACAAATAGTCCCTGTATGGGTCTGCCCTCTACAGCCCATGAATACACACACTCTGTACGGACTGGATGTCCAGTGTTTCAAATTAGCCTGTCAGTGACCTCTCTCAGGTAACATGTTGCCGTTAATTAGTTACTATAAGACACTGAACAAATTGTACTGTCTTCATGAGCTGCAGAGAGCAGTTTTTTTTTAATTATTCTTAAAGAGCGTGAAAAACTGTCTCAATGTTGTGTTATCCATTTTTTCTTAAAGTGAATCAATCCTGGGAAATGTCATCTTGCTGTTGCTGCCTTAATATGCAAATGAGTAGCTCATGTATATTAATTAGCTGCTTTGATATGCTAATTAGGATGACAGTCTACTGGTCAGTACAATGCAGAGCCAGGTTTTCTTTCTACTTCCAGTGTCCCTTTAAATGTTATTGTCTCTGATACATTGCAGTGTAACCTGGTGACCCCATGGAGGGTGGCGCTGGGCCCGGCGGGTGTAGGAGGAAGCGCCTGCAGATAGTGATAGGGCCGCGGGGTGAACTCATTTCCTCCCCAGCAGATGGGCCGAGGATCTCGAAGTGATCTTATCTAGGGGACGCGTCTTGCGCTCTCACTTCCCCATCGCCTGCGCTCTCTCTCCCAGGTGACCACACATGGCTGACCACCAATCTGACCACTAATGCAGAACCCCGGTGTGAGACACCTACAATAATGATTTAATAGGCTCATCTAGTCTGCCCATTATATCTACCTTACAGAAAGAACTGAAATAACAGAGGCTCCTGTGCCTTTTACACAGGTGGATAATAATAATAGTCACAGAAACGTTTACAGGAGGCCAGGCTGTGGGGGCAGTCTCTCTCCTCCCTACACAGTGTCTAATCTATTGCCTAACGCTCTCTCCTCTCTTGCCCTGGCTGTCTCTTCTGTCTCTCTCTGCCCTGTGTCTCATGCTATATTCTCTCATGCTCTCTCTCCCTTGCCCTGGCTGTCTCTTCTGTCTCTCTCTGCCCTGTGTCTCATGCATATATTCTTCATGCTCTCTCTCTCCCTATGCCCCTAGCTGTCTCTTCTGTCTCTCTCTGCCCTGTGTCTCATGCTATATTCTCTCATGCTCTCTCTCACTTGCCCTGGCTGTCTCTTCTGTCTCTCTCTCTGCCCTGTGTCTCATGCTATATTCTCTCATGCTCTCTCTCTCCCTTACCCTGGCTGTCTCTTCTGTCTCTCTCTGCCCTGTGTCTCATGCTATATTCTCTCATGCTCTCCTCTACCTTGCCACTGGCTGTCTCCTTCTGTCTCTCTCTGCCCTGTGTCTCATGCTATATTCTCTCATGCTCTCTCCCTTGCCCTGGCTGTCTCTTCTGTCTCTCTCTGTCCTGTGTCTCATGCTATATTCTCTCATGCTCTCTCTCCCTTGCCCTGGCTGTCTCTTCTGTCTCTCTCTGCCCTGTGTCTCTTGCTATATTCTCTCATGCTCTCTCTCCCTTGCCCTGGCTGTCTCTTCTGTCTCTCTCTGCCCTTGTGTCTCATGCTATATTCTCTCATGCTCTCTCTCCCTTGCCCTGGCTGTCTCTTCTGTCTCTCTCTGCCCTGTGTCCCATGCTATATTCTCTCATGCTCTCTCTCCCTTGCCCTGGCTGTCTCTTCTGTCTCTCTCTCTGCCCTGTGTCTCATGCTATATTCTCTCATGCTCTCTCTCCCTTGCCCTGGCTGTCTCTTCTGTCTCTCTCTGCCCTGTGTCTCATGCTATATTCTCTCTCTCTCTCTCCCTTGCCCTGGCTGTCTCTTCTGTCTCTCTCTGCCCTGTGTCTCATGCTATATTCTCTCATGCTCTCTCTCCCTTGCCCTGGCTGTCTCTTCTGTCTCTCTCTGCCCTGTGTCTCATGCTATATTCTCTCATGCTCTCTCTCCCTTGCCCTGGCTGTCTCTTCTGTCTCTCTCTCTGCCCTGTGTCTCATGCTATATTCTCTCATGCTCTCTCTCCTTGCCCTGGCTGTCTCTCTGTCTCTCTCTCTGCCCTGTGTCTCATGCTATATTCTCTCATGCTCTCTCACCCTTGCCCTGGCTGTCTCTTCTGTCTCTCTCTGCCCTGTGTCTCATGCTATATTCTCTCATGCTCTCTCTCTCCCTTGCCCTGGCTGTCTCTTCTGTCTCTCTCTGCCCTGTGTCTCATGCTATATTCTCTCATGCTCTCTCTCCCTTGCCCTGGCTCTCTCTCTGCCCTGTGTCTCATGCTATATTCTCTCATGCTCTCTCTCCCTTGCCCTGGCTGTCTCTTCTGTCTCTCTCTGCCCTGTGTCTCATGCTATATTCTCTCATGCTCTCTCTCCCTTGCCCTGGCTGTCTCTTCTGTCTCTCTCTGCCCTGTGTCTCTTGCTATATTCTCTCATGCTCTCTCTCTTGCCCTGGCTGTCTCTTCTGTCTCTCTCCTGCCCTGTGTCTCATGCTATATTCCTCTCATGCTCTCTCTCTCCCTTGCCCTGGCTGTCTCTTCCTGTCCTCTCTCTGCCCTGTGTCTCATGCTATATTCTCTCATGCTCTCTCCTCTCTTGCCCTGGCTGTCTCTTCTGTCTCTCTCTCTGCCCTGTGTCTCATGCTATATTCTCTCATGCTCTCTCTCTCCCTTGCCCTGGCTGTCTCTTCTGTCTCTCTCATCGCCCTGTGGTCTCATGCTATATTCTCTCTGCTCTCTCTCCCTTGCCCTGGCTGTCTCTTCTGTCTCTCTCTGCCCTGTGTCTCATGCTATATTCCTCTCATGCTCTCTCTCCCTTTGCCCTGGCTGTCTCTTCTGTCTCCTCTCTGCCCTGTGTCCTCATGCTATATTCTCTCATGCTCTCTCTCCCCCTTGCCCCTGGCCTGCTCTCTTCCTGTCTCTCTCTTGCCCCTGTGTCTCATGCTATATATTCTCTCATGCTCTCTCTCCACTTGCCCTGGCTGTCTCTTCTGTCTCACTCTCTGCCCTGTGATCTCCATGCTATATTCTCTCTGCTCTCTCTCCCTTGCCCCTGGCTGTCTCCTTCTGTCTCTCTCTGCCCTGTGTCTCATGCTATCATTCTCCTGCTCTCTCTCCTCCCTCTGCCCTGGCTGTCTTCTGTCTCTCTCTCTGCCATGTGTCTCATGCTATTTTCTCCTCCATGCTCTCCTCTCCCATTGCCCTGGCTGTCTCTTCTGTCTCTCTCTCGCCCTGTGTCTCATGCTATATTCTCTCATGCTCTCTCTCTCTCCTTGCCACTGGCTGTCTCTTCTGTCTCTCTCTGTCCCTGTGTCTCATGCTATATTCTCTCATGCTCTCTCTCTCTCTTGCCCTGGCTGTCTCTTCTGTCTCTCTCTGCCATGTGTCTCCTCTGCCTAATTCTCCTCATGCTCCTCTCTCCCTTGCCCTGGCTGTCTCTTCTGTCTCTCTCTGCCCTGTGTCTCATGCGTATATTCTCTCTCCTGCTCTCCTCTCCTTGCCCTGGCTGTCTCTTCTGTCTCTCTCTGCCCTGTGTCCATGCTATATTCCTCTCATGCTCTCTCTCCCTTGCCCTGGCTGTCTCCTCTGTCCTCTCTCTGCCCCTGTGTCTCATGCTATATTCTCTCATGCTCTCTCTCTCACCTTGCCCTGGCTGTCCTCTTCTGTCTCTCTCTGCCCTGTGTCTCATGCTATATTCTCTCTGCTCTCTCTCCCTTGACCCTGGCTGTCTCTTCTGTCTCCTCTCTGCCCTGTGTCTCATGCTATATTCTCTCCCTCCCTCTCTCTCCCTTGCCCTGGCTGTCTCTTCCTGTCTCTCTCCTGCCCTGTGTCTCATGCTATATTCTCTCATGCTCTCTCTCCCTTGCCCCTGGCTGTCTCTTCTGTCTCTCTCTGCCCTGTGTCTCATGCTATATTCTCTCATGCTCTCTCTCCCTTGCCCTGGCTGTCTCATCTCTGTCTCTTCTCCTGCCCTTGTGTCTCATGCCTATATTCTTCTCTCTCTTCTCACCTCTGCCCTAGGGCTGTCTCTTCTGCTTCTCTTCTGCCCTGTTGTCCCCATGCTATATTCTCTTCATGCTCTCTCTCCCTTGCCCTGGCTGTCTCTTCTGTCTCAGCTCATCAGCCCTGTTGATCTCATGCTATTTTCTCTCATAGCTTCTCTCCTCCTTGCCCTGGCTCGTCTCTTCTGTCTCCTCTCTTGCCCTGTGTCTCATGCTATATTTCCTCTCATGCTTCCTACTCATCTCTAGCCCTGGCTGTTCCCTTTCTGTCTCCCATCTGCCTGCCCTGTGTCTCTTGCTATATTCCTCTTTCATGTGCTCTCTCGCCCTTGCCCTGGCTGTCTCGTTCCTAGTCTCTCTCTGCCCTGTAGTCCTCATTAGCTATATTTCTCTCATGCTCTCTCCCTTGTCCCTGGCTGTCTCTTCCCTGTCTCTCTTCGCCCTGCTGTCCTCTCATTGCTATATTCTCTCTTCTCTCTCTCCCCTTGTCCCTGGCTGTCCTCTTCCTGTCTCTCTCTGCCCTGTGTCTCATGCTATATTCTTCTTGCTCTCTCTCCCTTGCCCTGGCTGTCTTTCTGTCTCTCTCTGCCCTGTGTCTCATGCTATATTCTCTCATGCTCTCTCTCTCCCTTGCCCTGGCTGTCTCTTCTGTCTCTCTCTGCCCTGAGTCTCATGCTATATTCTCTCATGCTCTCTCTCCCTTGCCCTGGCTGTCTCTTCTGTCTCTCTCTCTGCCCTGTGTCTCATGCTATATTCTCTCATGCTCTCTCCCTTGCCCTGGCTGTCTCTTCTGTCTCTCTCTGCCCTGTGTCTCATGCTATATTCTCTCATGCTCTCTCTCCCTTGCCCTGGCTGTCTCTTCTGTCTCTCTCTGCCCTGTGTCTCATGCTATATTCTCTCATGCTCTCTCTCCCTTGCCCTGGCTGTCTCTTCTGTCTCTCTCTCTGCCCCGTGTCTCATGCTATATTCTCTCTGCTCTCTCTCACCTTGCCCTGGCTGTCTCTTCTGTCTCTCTCTGCCCTGTGTCTCATGCTATATTCTCTATGCATTCCTCTCTCCCTTGCCCTGGCCTGTCTCTTCTGTCTCTCTCTGCCCCTGTGTCCTCATGCCTATATTCTCTCATGCTCTCTCTCCCTTGCCCTGGCCTTGTCTCTTCTGTCTCTCTCTCTGCCCCCGTGTCTCATGGCATATTCTCTCATGCTCTCTCTCCCTTTGCACTGGGCAGGTCTCTTCTGTCTCTCTCTGCCCAGTGTTCCCATGCTATATTTCTCTCATGCTCTCTCTCCCCTTGCCCTGGCTGCTCTCTTCTGTCTCTCTCTGCCTTGTGTCTCCTGCTATATTCTCTCATGCTCTCTCTCCCTTGCCCTGCTGTCTCTTCTTTCACTCTCTGCCCTGTGTCCTCATGCTATATTCTCCTCATGCTCTCTCTCTCCCTCTGCCCCTGGCTGTCTCTTCTGTCTCTCTCTGCCCTGTGTCTCTGCTATATTCTCTCATACTCTCTCATCTCTCCCTTGGCCCTGGCTGTCTCTTCTGTCTCTCTCTCTGCCCTGTGTCTCATGCTATATTCTCTCATGCTCTCTCTCTCTGCCCTGTGTCTCATGCTATATTCTCTCATGCTCTCTCTCTCCCTTGCCCTGGCTGTCTCTTCTGTCTCTCTCTGCCCTGTGTCTAGCTATATATTCTCTCATGCTTCTCTCTCCCTTGCCCTGGCTGTCTCTTCTGTCTCTCTCTGCCCTGTGTCTCATGCTTATTCTCTCATGCTCTCTCTCTCCCTTGCCTGGCTGTCCTTCTGTCTCTCTCTGCCCTGTGTCTCATGCTATATTCTCTCATGCTCTCTCTCTCCCTTGCCCTGGCTGTCTCTTCTGTCTCTCTCTGCCCTGTGTCTCATGCTATATTCTCTCATGCTCTCTCTCCCTTGCCCTGGCTGTCTCTTCTGTCTCTCTCTGCCCTGTGTCTCCTGCTATATTCTCTCATGCTCTCTCTCTCTCCCTTGCCCTGGCTGTCTCTTCTGTCTCTCTCTGCCCTGTGTCTCATGCTCTCTCCTCCCTTGCCCCTGGCAGTGTCTCTTCGTACTCTCTCTGCCCTGTGTCTCCTGCTATATTCTCTCTTGCTCTCATCTCTCCATCTCCTTGCCCTGGCTGTCTCTTCTGTCTCTCTCTGCCCTGTGTCCAATGCTCTTCTCCCTTGCCCTGGCCTAGTCTCTTCTGGTCTCTCTCTGCCCTGCGTCTCAATGCCTATATTCTCTCATGCTCTCTCATCCCCTTGCCCTGGCTGCCTTTCTCTTCTGTCTCTCTCTGCCCTGTGTCTCCTGCTATATTCTCTCATGCTCTTCTCATCCCTGTGCCCTGGCTGGTCTCTTCTGTCGCTCTCTCTGCTCTGTGTCTCATGCTATATTCTCTCATGCTCTCTCTCCCCCTTGCCCCTGGCTGTCTCTTTCTGTCTCTCTCTGCCCTGTGTCCTCCTGCTATATTCTCTCATGCTCTCTCTCTCTCCCTTGCCCTGGCTGTCTCTTTCTGTCTCTCTTCTGCCCTGTGTCTCATGCTCTACTCTCTCCCTTGCCCTGGCTGTCTCTTCTGTCTCTCTCTGCCCTGCTTCTCATGCTAATATTCTCTCATGCGTCTCTCTCTCCCTTGCCCTGGCTGTCTCTTATGTCTCTCTCTGGCCCTGTATCTCCTGCTATATTCTCTCATGCTCACTCTCCTCCTTGCCCTGGCTGTCTCTTCTGTCTCTCTCTGGCCCTGGTGTCTCATGCTATATTATCTCATGCTCTCTCACCCTTGCCCTGGCTGTCTCTTCTGTCTCTCTCTCTGCCCCGTGTCTCATGCTATATTCTCTCATGCTTTCTCTCCCTTGCCCTGGCTGTCTCTTCTGTCTCTCTCTCTGCCCTGTGTATCATGCTATATTCTCTCATGCTCTCTCTCTCTCCCTTGCCCTGGCTGTCTCTTCTGTCTCTCTCTGCCCTGTGTCTCCTGCTATATTCTCTCATGCTCTCTCTCCCTTGCCCTGGCTGTCTCTTCTGTCCTCTCTCCCCTGTGTCCTCATGCTATATTCTCTCATGCTCTTTCTCTCCCTTGCCCTGGCCTGTCTCTTTCTGGTCTCTCTCTGCCCTGTGTCTCATGCTATATTCTCTTCAGCTCTCTCTCCCTTGCCCTGGCTGTCTCGTTCTGTCTCTCTCTGCCCTGTGTCTCATGCTATATTCTCTTCATGCTCTCTCTTCCCTTGCCCTGGCTGTCTCTTCTGTCTCTCTCTGCCCTGTGTCTCATTGCTATATTCTCTCATGCTTCTCGCTCTCTCCCTTGCCCTGGCTGTCTCTTCTGTCTCTCTGCTCTGCCCCGTGTCTCATGCTATATTCTCTCCTCATGCTCTCTCTTCCTTGCCCCTGGCTGTCTCTTCTGCTCTCTCTCTCTGCCCTGTGTCTCCTGCTATATTCTCTCATGCTCTCTCTCTCCCTTGCCCTGCTGCTCTTCTGTCTCTCTCTGCCCCTGTGGTCTCATGCTATATTCTCTCATGCTCTCTCTCTCTCCCTTGCCCTGGCTGTCTCTTCTGTCTCTCTCTGCCCTGTGTCTCATGCTCTCTCCCCTTGCCCATGGGCTGTCTCTTCTGCTCTGCGTCTGCCCTGCGTCTCATGCTATATTCTCTCATGCTCTCTCTCTCCCTTGCTCTGGCTGTCTCTTCTGTCTCTCTCTGCCCTGTGTCTCATGCTATATTCTCTCATGCTCTCTCTCCCTTGCCCTGGCTGTCTCTTCTGTCTCTCTCTGCCCTGTGTCTCATGCTATATTCTCTCATGTCTCTCCTCTCTACCGTTGCCCTGGCTGTCTCTTCTGTCCTCTCTCTGCCCTGTGTCTCATTGTCCTATATCTCTCATGCTCTCTCTCCCTTGCCCTGGCTGTCTCTTCCTGTCCTCTCTCTGCCCTGTGTCTCATGCTATTTTCTCTCATGCTCTCTCTCCCTTGCCCTGGCTGTCTCTTCTGTCTCTCTATGTCCTGTATCTCCTGCTATATTCTCTCATGCTGTCTCTCTCCCTTGCCCTGGCTGTCTCTTCTGTCTCTCTCTGCCCTGTGTCTCATGCATATTTCTCTCATGCTCTCTCTCCCTAGTCCCTGGCTGTCTCGCTTCTGTCTCTCTCTCTCTGCCCCTGTGGTCCTCATGCTATATTCTCTCATGCTCTCTCTCTCCTCCCTTGCCCTGGCTGTCTCTTCTGTCTCTCTCTACCCTGTGTCTCATGCTAGTATTCTCTCATCGCTCTCTTCTCCCTTGCCCTGGCTGTCTCTTCTGTCTCTCTCTGCCCTGTGTCTCATGCTATATTCTCTCATGCTCTCTCTCTCCCTTGCCCTGGCTGTCTCTTCTGTCTCTCTCGGCCCTGTGTCTCATGCTATAATTCTCTCATGCTCTCTCTCCCTTGCCCTGGCTGGTCTCTTCTGTCTCTCTCTCTGCCCCGTGTCTCATGCTATATTCTCTCATCTCTCTCTCCCTTGCCCTGGCTGTCTCTTCTGTCTCTCTCTCTGCCCTGTGTCTCCTGCTATATTCTCTCATGCTCTCTCTCCCTTGCCCTGGCTGTCTCTTCTGTCTCTCTCTGCCCTGTGTCTCCTGCTATATTCTCTCTGCATGCTCTCTCTCTCCCCTTGCCCTGGCTGTCTCTTCTGTCTCTCTCTGCCCTGTGCTCATGCTCTCTCTCCCTTGCCCTGGCTGTCTCTTCGGTCTCTCTCTGCCCTGTGTCTCTTGCTATATGTCTCTCATGCTCTCTTCTCTCTTCCTTGCCCTGGCTGTCTCTTCTGTTCTCTCTCTGCCCTGTGTCTCATGCCTCCTCTCTCCCTTGCCCTGGCTGTCTCTTCTGTCTCTCTCTCTCTGCCCTGTGTCTCCTGCTATATTCTCTCATGCTCTCTCACTCCCTTGCCCTGGCTGTCTCTTCTGTCTCATGCTATATTCTCTCATGCTCTCTCTCCCCTTGCCCTGGCTGTCTCTTCTGTCTCTCTCTCTCTGCCCTGTGTCTCATGCTATATTCTCTCATGCTCTCTCTCTCCCTTGCCCTGGCTGTCTCTTCTGTCTCTCTCTGCCCTATGTCTCATGCTATATTCTCTCATGCTCTCTCTCCCTTGCCCTGGCTGTCTCTTTCTGTCCTCTCTATGCCTGCGTCTCATGCTATATTCTCTCATGCTCTCTCTCCCTTGCCCTGGCTGTCTCTTCTGTCTCTCTCTGGCCCTGTGTCTCCTGCTATTATTCTCTCATGCGCTCTCTCTCCCTTACCCCTGGCTGTCTCTTCTGGTCTCTCTCTGCCCTGTGTCTCCTGCTATAGTTCTCTCTCTCTCTCCCCCGTTGCCCTGGCTGTCTCTTCTGTCTCTCTCTGCCCTGTGTCTCCTGCTATATTCTCTCTCTCTCTCTCGCCTTGGCCCTGGGCTG
The DNA here is from genome assembly GCA_027410445.1 of Discoglossus pictus. Classification (NCBI taxonomy): domain Eukaryota; kingdom Metazoa; phylum Chordata; class Amphibia; order Anura; family Alytidae; genus Discoglossus; species Discoglossus pictus. The sequence continues at coordinate 12,967 of JAPZIH010001033.1, forward strand.
TCTCTTCTGTCTCTCTGCTCTGCCCCGTGTCTCATGGCTATAGTTCTCTCATGCTCTCTCGTCTTCCGCTTGGCCCTGGCTGTCTCTTCTGTCTCTCTCTGCCCTGTGTCTCCTGCTATAGTTCTCTCATGCTCTCTCTCCCTTACCCTGGCTGTCTCTTCTGTCTCTCTCTGCCCTGTTCCTCCTGCTATATTCTCTCTCTCTCGTCCCCCTTGCCCTGGCTGTGTCTTTTCTGTCTCTCTCTGCCCTGTGTCTCCTGCTATATTCTCTCTCTCTCTCTCCCTTGCCCTGGCTGTCTCTTCTGTCTCTCTCTGCCCTTGTGTCTCATGCTATATTCTCTCATGCTCTCTCTCCCTTGCCCTGGCTGTCTCTTCTGTCTCTCTCTGCCCTGTGTCTCCTGCTATATTCTCTCATGCTCTCTCTCCCTTGCCCTGGCTGTCTCTTCTGTCTCTCTCTCTGCCCTGTGTCTCATGCTATATTCTCTCATGCTCTCTCTCCCTTGCCCTGTCTGTCTCTTCTGTCCTCCTCTCTGCCCTGTGGTCCTCATGCTATATTCTCTCATGCTCTCTCTCCCTTGCCCTGGCTGTCTCTCCTGTCTCTCTCTGCCCTGTGTCTCCTGCTATATTCTCTCTCTCTCTCCCCCTTGCCCTGGCTGTCTCTTCTGTCTCTCCTCTGCGCCTGTGTCTCCTGCTATATTCTCTCTCTCTCTCTCCCTTTGCCCTGGCTGTCTCTTCTGTCTCTCTCTGCCCTGTGTCTCATGCTATATTTGTCTCATGCCTCTCTCTCCCTTGCCCTGGCTGTCTCTTCTGTCTCTCTCTGCCCTGTGTCTCATGCTTTATTCTCTCATGCTCTCTCACCCTTGCCCTGGCTGTCTCTTCTGTCTCTCTCTGCCCTGTGTCTCATGCTATATTCTCTCATGCTCTCTCTCTCCCTTGCCCTGGCTGTCTCTTCTGTCTCTCTCTGCCCTGTGTCTCATGCTATATTCTCTCATGCTCTCTCTCTCCCTTGCCCTGGCTGTCTCTTCTGTCTCTCTCTGCCCTGTGTCTCATGCTTTTCTCTCATGCTCTCTCTCTCCCTTGCCCTGGCTGTCTCTTCTGTCTCTCTCTGCCCTGTGTCTCATGCTATATTCTCTCATGCTCTCTCTCCCTTGCCCTGGCTGTCTCTTATGTCTCTCTCTGCCCTGTATCTCCTGCTATATTCTCTCATGCTCTCTCTCCCTTGCCCTGGCTGTCTCTTCTGTCTCTCTCTGCCCTGGGTCTCATGCTATATTATCTCATGCTGTCTCTCCCTTGCCCTGGCTGTCTCTTCTGTCTCTCTCTGCCCTGTGTCTCAGTGCTATTTTCTCTCAATGCTCTCTCTCTCCTTAGCCCTGGCTAGTCCTCTTTCATGTCTCTCTCTGCCCCTGTTCCTCATAGCTATATTCTCTCATGCTCTCTCTCGTCCCTGCCCTGGCTGTCCTTCTTTCTGTCTCTCGCTGGCCTCGTTGTCTTAATGCTATATTCTCTCATGCTCTCTCTCCCTTGGCCCTGGGCTGTCGCTTCGTGTCGTCTCTCTCTGCCCTGTGTCTCATGCTATATTCTCTCATGCTCGTCGTCTCTCTCCCTGCCCTGGCTGTCTCATACTGTCTCTCTCTTCCCTGTGTCTCATGCTATATTCTCTCATGCTCTCTCTCTCCCTTGCCCTGGCTGTCTCTTCTGTCTCTCTCTGCCCTGTATCTCATGCTATATTCTCTCATGCTCTCTCTCCCTTGCCCTGGCTGTCTCTTCTGTCTCTCTCTCTGCCCTGTGTCTCATGCTATATTTCTCTCATGCTGCTCTCTCTCCCTTGCCCTGGCTGTCTCTTCTGTCTCTCTCTGCCCTGTGTCTCATGCTATATTCTCTCATGCTCTCTCTCTCGCCTTGCCCTGGCTGTCTCTTCTGTCTCTCTCTGCCCTGTGTCTCATGCTATATTCTCTCATGCTCCGTCTCTCCCTTGCCCTGGGCTGTCTCTTCTGTCTCTCTCTGCCCTGTGTCTCATGCTAGATTCTCTCAAGGCTCTCTCTCCCTTGCCCTGGCTGTCTCTTCTGTCTCTTCTCTCTGCCCCGTGTCTCATGCTATATTCTCTCATGCTCTCTCTCCCTTGCCCTGGCTGTCTCTTCTGTCTCTCTCTCTGCCCTGTGTCTCCTGCTATATTCTCTCATGCTCTCTCTCTCCCTTGCCCTGGCTGTCTCTTCTGTCTCTCTCTCTGCCCTGTGTCTCCTGCTATATTCTCTCATGCTCTCTCTCTCTCCCTTGCCCTGGCTGTCTCTTCTGTCTCTCTCTGCCCTGTGTCTCATGCTCTCTCTCCCTTGCCCTGGCTGTCTCTTCTGTCTCTCTCTGCCCTGTGTCTCATGCTATATTCTCTCATGCTCTCTCTCTCTTCCTTGCCCTGGCTGTCTCTTCTGTCTCTCTCTGCCCTGTGTCTCCTGCTATATTCTCTCATGCTCGCTCTCCCTTGCCCTGGCTGTCTCTTCTGTCTCTCTATGCCCTGCGTCTCATGCTATATTCTCTCATGCTCTCTCTCCCTTGCCCTGGCTGTCTCTTCTGTCTCTCTCTGCCCTGTGTCTCCTGCTATATTCTCTCATGCTCTCTCTCCCTTACCCTGGCTGTCTCTTCTGTCTCTCTCTGCCCTGTGTCTCATGCTATATTCTCTCTCTCTCTCCCCTTGCCCTGGCTGTCTCTTCTGTCTCTCTCTGCCCTGTGTCTCCTGCTATATTCTCTCTCTCTCTCTCCCTTGCCCTGGCTGTCTCTTCTGTCTCTCTCTCTGCCCTGTGTCTCATGCTATATTCTCTCATGCTCTCTCTCTCCCCTTGCCCTGGCTGTCTCTTCTGTCTCTCTCTGCCTTGTGTCTCATGCTATATTCTCTCATGCTCTCTCTCTCACCTTGCCCCTGGCTGTCTCTTCTGTCTCTCTCCTGCCCTGTGTCTCATGCTATATTCTCTCATGCTCTCTCTTCCCCTTGCCCTGGCTGTCTCTTCTGTCTCTCTCTGCCCTGTGTCTCATGCTATATTCTCTCATGCTCTCTCAACACTTGCCCCTGGCTGTCTCTTCTGTCTCTCTCTGCCCTGTGTCTCATGCTATATTCTCTCATGCTCTCTCTCCCTTGCCCTGGCTGTCTCTTCTGTCTCTCTCTGCCCTGTGTCTCATGCTATATTCTCTCATGCTCTCTCTCCCTTGCCCTGTCTGTCTCTTCTGTCTCTCTCTGCCCTGTGTCTCATGCTATATTCTCTCATGCTCTCTCTCCCTTGCCCTGGCTGTCTCTTCTGTCTCTCTCTCCCTTGCCCTGGCTGTCTCTTCTGTCTCTCTCTGCCCTGTGTCTCATGCTATATTCTCTCATGCTCTCTCTCCCTTGCCCTGGCTGTCTCTTCTGTCTCTCTCTGCCCTGTGTCTCATGCTTTATTCTCTCATGCTCTCTCACCCTTGCCCTGGCTGTCTCTTCTGTCTCTCTCTCTGCCCTGTGTCTCATGCTATATTCTCTCATGCTCTCTCTCTCCCTTGCCCTGGCTGTCTCTTCTGTCTCTCTCTGCCCTGTGTCTCATGCTATATTCTCTCATGCTCTCTCTCTCCCTTGCCCTGGCTGTCTCTTCTGTCTCTCTCTCTGCCCTGTGTCTCATGCTATATTCTCTCATGCTCTCTCTCTCCCTTGCCCTGCTGTCTCTTCTGTCTCTCTCTGCCCTGTGTCTCATGCTATATTCTCTCATGCTCTCTCTCCCTTGCCCTGGCTGTCTCTTCTGTCTCTCTCTGCCCTGTGTCTCATGCTCTCTCTCTCTTGCCCTGGCTGTCTCTTCTGTCTCTCTCTGCCCTGTGTCTCCTGCTATATTCTCTCATGCTCTCTCTCCCTTGCCCTGGCTGTCTCTTCTGTCTCTCGCTGCCCTGGGTCTCATGCTATATTATCTCATGCTCTCTCTCTCCCTTGCCCTGGCTGTCTCTTCTGTCTCTCTCTGCCCTGTGTCTCATGCTATATTCTCTCATGCTCTCTCCTCTCTTGCCCTGGCTGTCTCTTCTGTCTCTCTCTGCCCTGTGTCTCATGCTATATTCTCTCATGCTCTCTCTCCCTTGCCCTGGCTGTCTCTTCTGTCTCTCTCTCTGCCCCGTGTCTCATGCTATATTCTCTCATGCTCTCTCTCTCCCTTGCCCTGGCTGTCTCTTCTGTCTCTCTCTGCCCTGTGTCTCCTGCTATATTCTCTCATGCTCTCTCTCCCTTACCCTGGCTGTCTCTTCTGTCTCTCTCTGCCCTGTGTCTCCTGCTATATTCTCTCTCTCTCTCCCCCTTGCCCTGGCTGTCTCTTCTGTCTCTCTCTGCCCTGTGTCTCCTGCTATATTCTCTCTCTCTCTCTCCCTTGCCCTGGCTGTCTCTTCTGTCTCTCTCTGCCCTGTGTCTCATGCTATATTCTCTCATGCTCTCTCTCTCCCTTGCCCTGGCTGTCTCTTCTGTCTCTCTCTGCCCTGTGTCTCCTGCTATATTCTCTCATGCTCTCTCTCCCTTGCCCTGGCTGTCTCTTCTGTCTCTCTCTGCCCTGTGTCTCATGCTATATTCTCTCATGCTCTCTCTCCCTTGCCCTGTCTGTCTCTTCTGTCTCTCTCTGCCCTGTGTCTCATGCTATATTCTCTCATGCTCTCTCTCCCTTGCCCTGGCTGTCTCTTCTGTCTCTCTCTGCCCTGTGTCTCCTGCTATATTCTCTCTCTCTCTCCCACTTGCCCTGGCTGTCTCTTCTGTCTCTCTCTGCCCTGTGTCTCCTGCTATATTCTCTCTCTCTCTCTCCCTTGCCCTGGCTGTCTCTTCTGTCTCTCTCTCCCCTGTGTCTCATGCTTTATTCTCTCATGCTCTCTCACCCTTGCCCTGGCTGTCTCTTCTGTCTCTCTCTGCCCTGTGTCTCATGCTATATTCTCTCATGCTCTCTCTCTCCCTTGCCCTGGCTGTCTCTTCTGTCTCTCTCTGCCCTGTGTCTCATGCTATATTCTCTCATGCTCTCTCTCTCCCCCTTGCCCTGGCTGTCTCTTCTGTCTCTCTCTGCCCTGTGTCTCATGCTATATTCTCTCATGCTCTCTCTCTCCCTTGCCCTGGCTGTCTCTTCTGTCTCTCTCTGCCCTGTGTCTCATGCTATATTCTCTCATGCTCTCTCTCCCTTGCCCTGGCTGTCTCTTCTGTCTCTCTCTGCCCTGTGTCTCATGCTCTCTCTCTCTTGCCCTGGCTGTCTCTTCTGTCTCTCTCTGCCCTGTGTCTCCTGCTATATTCTCTCATGCTCTCTCTCCCTTGCCCTGGCTGTCTCTTCTGTCTCTCTCTGCCCTGTGTCTCATGCTATATTATCTCATGCTCTCTCACCCTTGCCCTGGCTGTCTCTTCTGTCTCTCTCTGCCCTGTGTCTCATGCTATATTCTCTCATGCTCTCTCTCTCTCTCTCTCCCTTGCCCTGGCTGTCTCTTCTGTCTCTCTCTGCCCTGGGTCTCATGCTATATTATCTCATGCTCTCTCACCCTTGCCCTGGCTGTCTCTTCTGTCTCTCTCTCTGCCCTGTGTCTCATGCTATATTCTCTCATGCTCTCTCTCCCTTGCCCTGGCTGTCTCTTCTGTCTCTCTCTCTGCCCTGTGTCTCATGCTATATTCTCTCATGCTCTCTCTCCCCCTTGCCCTGGCTGTCTCTTCTGTCTCTCTCTGCCCTGTGTCTCCTGCTATATTCTCTCATGCTCTCTCTCCCTTGCCCTGGCTGTCTCTTCTGTCTCTCTCTGCCCTGTGCCTCATGCTATATTCTCTCATGCTCTCTCTCCCTTGCCCTGGCTGTCTCTTCTGTCTCTCTCTGCCCTGTGTCTCATGCTATATTCTCTCATGCTCTCTCTCTCCCTTGCCCTGGCTGTCTCTTCTGTCTCTCTCTGCCCTGTGTCTCCTGCTATATTCTCTCTCTCTCTCCCCCCTTGCCCTGGCTGTCTCTTCTCTCTCTCTCTGCCCTGTGTCTCATGCTATATTCTCTCATGCTCTCTCTCCCCCTTGCCCTGGCTGTCTCTTCTGTCTCTCTCTGCCCTGTGTCTCATGCTATATTCTCTCATGCTCTCTCTCTCCCTTGCCCTGGCTGTCTCTTCTGTCTTTCTCTGCCCTGTGTCTCATGCTATATTCTCTCATGCTCTCTCTCTCTCTCCCTTGCCCTGGCTGTCTCTTCTGTCTCTCTCTGCCCTGTGTCTCATGCTATATTCTCTCATGCTCTCTCTCTCTCCCTTGCCCTGGCTGTCTCTTCTGTCTCTCTCTTCCCTGTGTCTCATGCTATATTCTCTCATGCTCTCTCTCTCCCTTGCCCTGGCTGTCTCTTCTGTCTCTCTCTGCCCTGTGTCTCATGCTATATTCTCTCATGCTCTCTCTCTCCCTTGCCCTGGTTGTCTCTTCTGTCTCTCTCTGCCCTGTGTCTCCTGCTGTATTCTCTCATGCTCTCTCTCCCTTGCCCTGGCTGTCTCTTCTGTCTCTCTCTGCCCTGTGTCTCATGCTATATTCTCTCATGCTCTCTCTCTCCCTTGCCCTGGCTGTCTCTTCTGTCTCTCTCTGCCCTGTGTCTCATGCTATATTCTCTCATGCTCTCTCTCCCTTGCCCTGGTTGTCTCTTCTGTCTCTCTCTGCCCTGTGTCTCATGCTATATTCTCTCATGCTCTCTCTCCCTTGCCCTGGCTGTCTCTTTTGCCTCTCTCTGCCCTGTGTCTCATGCTATATTCTCTCTCTCTCTCTCCCTTGCCCTGGCTGTCTCTTTTGCCTCTCTCTGCCCTGTGTCTCATCTCCAATCTCCCTACTGTCTCTCTCCTCCTTAGTCTTGACTCTCTCTAGCCTCTCTGCCTCTGTTGTAGCCTACCAGCACTGAATACATGGAGTATCTACTGAATACCTGCTATATCCACGTCCAGAGAGCACTGAATACATGCTACCTCCTAGTCTGTCACTGCAGACTGATACCGGATTTATTCCGTGCTTCCCCTTCATACATTTACATAATAAATCTGAGCTCTGTCCCTTTTACACAGATTCAGTTAATGACCCCCCACCATAGTGAACCTCCCCACCATAGTGAGCCTCCCCCACCATAGTGAACCTTCCCACCATAGTGAACCTCCCCCACCATAGTGAACCTTCCCACCATAGTGAGCTCCCGCACCATAGTGAACCTCCCCACCATAGTGAGCTCCCCCACCATAACGTGACCCCCTACCATAGTGAGCTCCCCCACCATAGTGTGACGCCCCACCATAGTGAGCTCCCCCACCATAGTGAACCTCCCCACCATAGTGAGCTCCCCCAGCATAACATGACCCCCTACCATAGTGAGCTCCCCCACCATAGTGTGACCCCCTCACCATAGTGAGACCCCCCACCATAGTGAGCTCCCCCACCATAGTGAACCTCCCCCACCATAGTGAGCTCCCCCACCATAGTGTGACCCCCCACCATAGTGAGCTCCCCCACCATAGTGAACCTCCCCACCATAGTGAGCTCCCCCACCATAACGTGACCCCCTACCATAGTGACCTCCCCCACCATAGTGTGACCCCCCTCACCATAGTGAGCTCCACCACCATAGTCTGACCCCCCACCATAGTGAGCTTCCCCACCATAGTGTGACCCCCCCACCATAGTGAACCTCAACACCACAGTGAGCTCCCCCACCATAACGTGACCCCCTACCATAGTGAGCTCCTCCACCATAGTGTGACCCCCCACCATAGTGAGATCCCCACCATAGTGTGACCCCCCCACCATAGTGAGATCCCCACCATAGTGTGACCCCCCACCATAGTGAGATCCCCACCATAGTGAGCTCCCCCACCACCATAGTGAGCTCCCCCACCATAGTGAACCTCCCCACCATAGTGAGCTCCCCCACCATAACGTGACCCCCTACCATAGTGACCTCCCCCACCATAGTGTGACCCCCCTCACCATAGTGAGCTCCACCACCATAACGTGACCCCCTACCATAGTGAGCTCCCCCACCATAGTGTGACCCCCCACCATAGTGAGCTTCCCCACCATAGTGTGACCCCCCCACCATCGTGAACCTCAACACCACAGTGAGCTCCCCCACCATAACGTGACCCCCTACCATAGTAAGCTCCTCCACCATAGTGTGACCCCCCACCATAGTGAGATCCCCACCATAGTGTGACCCCCCACCATAGTGAGATCCCCACCATAATGAGCTCCCCCACCACCATAGTGAGCCTCCCCACCATAGTGAGCTTCCCCACCATAGTGTGACCCCCCCCCACCATAGTGAACCTCCCCACCATAGTGTGACCCCCCCACCATAGTGTGACCCCTACCATAGTGAGCCCCCCCCACCATAGTGACCCTACCAACCATAGTGAACCTCCCCACCATAGTGAGCTCCCCCACCACCATAGTGACCCGCCCCACCATAGTGAACCTCCCCACCATAGTGAGCCTCCCCACAATAGTGTGAACCCCCACCATAGTGTGACCCCCACCATAGTGAGCCCCCCCACCAAAGTGAGCCTCCCAACCATAGTGTGACCCCCCCACCATAGTGTGACCCCTACCATAGTGTGCCCCCCCCACCATAGTGAACCTCCCGACCATAGTGAGCTTCCCCACCATAGTGAGCTTCCCCACCATAGTGAGCTCCCCCACCACCATAGTGACCCTCCCTACCATAGTGTGCCTCCCCCACAATAGTGTGACCCCCCACCATAGTGAGCTCCCCCACCATAACGCGACCCCCTACCATAGTGAGCTCCCCCACCATAGTGTGACCCCCACCATAGTGAATGTACCCACCACAGTGAGCTCCCCCACCATAATGTGACCCCCTACCATAGTGAGCTCCCCCACCATAGTGTGACCCCCCACCATAGTGAGCTCCCCACCATAGTGTGACCCCCCCCCACCATAGTGTGATCCCTACCATAGTGAGCCCCCCCCACCACCATAGTGTGACCCTCCCCACCATAGTGAACCTCCCCACCATAGTGAGCTCCCCCACCATAGTGTGACCCACCACCATAGTGTGATCCAGCTCCACCACCATAACGTGACCCCCTACCATAGTGAGCTCCCCCACCATAGTGTGACCCCCCCACCATAGTGAGCTTCCCCACCATAGTGTGACCCCCCCACCATAGTGAACCTCAACACCACAGTGAGCTCCCCCACCATAACGTGACCCCCTACCATAGTGAGCTCCTCCACCATAGTGTGACCCCCCACCATAGTGAGATCCCCACCATAGTGTGACCCCCCACCACCATAGTGAGCCTCCCCACCATAGTGAGCTTCCCCACCATAGTGTGACCCCCCCCACCATAGTGAACCTCCCCACCCTAGTGTGACCCCCCCACCATAGTGTGACCCCTCCCATAGTGAGCCCCCCCACCATAGTGACCCTACCAACCATAGTGAACCTCCCCACCATAGTGAGCTCCCCCACCACCATAGTGACCCTCCCCACCATAGTGAACCTCCCCACCATAGTGTGCCTCCCCACAATAGTGTGAACCCCCACCATAGTGTGACCCCCACCATAGTGAGCCCCCCCACCAAAGTGAGCCTCCCAACCATAGTGTGACCCCCCCACCATAGTGTGACCCCTACCATAGTGAGCCCCCCCACCATAGTGAACCTCCCGACCATAGTGAGCTTCCCCACCATAGTGAGCTTCCCCACCATAGTGAGCTCCCCCACCACCATAGTGACCCTCCCTACCATAGTGTGCCTCCCCACAATAGTGTGACCCCCCACCATAGTGAGCTCCCCCACCATAACGCGACCCCCTACCATAGTGAGCTCCCCCACCATAGTGTGACCCCCCATCATAGTGAATGTACCCACCACAGTGAGCTCCCCCACCATAACGTGACCCCCTACCATAGTGAGCTCCCCCACCATAGTGTGACCCCCCACCATAGTGAGCTCCCCACCATAGTGTGACCCCCCCCCCCACCATAGTGTGATCCCTACCATAGTGAGCCCCCCCACCACCATAGTGTGACCCTCCCCACCATAGTGAACCTCCCCACCATAGTGAGCTCCCCCACCATAGTGTGACCCACCACCATAGTGTGATCCAGCTCCACCACCATAACGTGACCCCCTACCATAGTGAGCTCCCCCACCATAGTGTGACCCCCCACCATAGTGAGCTTCCCCACCATAGTGTGACCCCCCCACCATAGTGAACCTCAACACCACAGTGAGCTCCCCCACCATAACGTGACCCCCTACCATAGTGAGCTCCTCCACCATAGTGTGACCCCCCACCATAGTGAGATCCCCACCATAGTGTGACCCCCCACCATAGTGAGATCCCCACCATAATGAGCTCCCCCACCACCATAGTGAGCCTCCCCACCATAGTGAGCTTCCCCACCATAGTGTGACCCCCCCCCACCATAGTGAACCTCCCCACCATAGTGTGACCCCCCCACCATAGTGTGACCCCTACCATAGTGAGCCCCCCCACCGTAGTGACCCTACCAACTATAGTGAACCTCCCCACCATAGTGAGCTCCCCCACCACCATAGTGACCCTCCCCACCATAGTGAACCTCCCCACCATAGTGAGCCTCCCCACAATAGTGTGAACCCCCACCATAGTGTGACCCCCACCATAGTGAGCCCCCCCACCAAAGTGAGCCTCCCAACCATAGTGTGACCCCCCCACCATAGTGTGACCCCTACCATAGTGAGCCCCCCCACCATAGTGACCCTACCAACCATAGTGAGCTTCCCCACCATAGTGAGCTTCCCCACCATAGTGAGCTCCCCCACCACCATAGTGACCCTCCCTACCATAGTGTGCCTCCCCACAATAGTGTGACCCCCCACCATAGTGAGCTCCCCCACCATAACGCGACCCCCTACCATAGTGAGCTCCCCCACCATAGTGTGACCCCCCACCATAGTGAATATACCCACCACAGTGAGCTCCCCCACCATAACGTGACCCCCTACCATAGTGAGCTCCCCCACCATAGTGTGACCCCCCACCATAGTGAGCTCCCCACCATAGTGTGACCCCCCCCCCACCATAGTGTGATCCCTACCATAGTGAGCCCCCCCACCACCATAGTGTGACCCTCCCCACCATAGTGAACCTCCCCACCATAGTGAGCTCCCCCACCATAGTGTGACCCACCACCATAGTGTGATCCAGACCATAGTGAGCCCTCCCCACCATAGTGAACCTCCCCACCATAGTGAGCTTCCCCACCATAGTGTGACCCCCACCACCATAGTGAGCCCCCCACCATAGTGAGCCTCCCCACCATAGTGAGCCCCCCACCATAGTGAGCCTCCCCACCATAGTGAGCTCCCCCACCATAGTGTGATCCAGACCATAATGAGCCCTCCCCACCATAGTGACCCTCCCCACCATAGTGAGCCTCCCCACCATAGTGAGCTCCCCCACCACCATAGTGACCCTCCCCACCATAGTGAGCTCCCCCACCATGGTGTGACCCCCCTTGTTATTATTACAGGGCCATTTAATAAAATATACTTTTAATAAAATATTATCTGAAGTTTAATGTTATTCGATCAATTTCCTGATTTCTATGGCAGATCAGATAGGATGGCGCTGCGTGAGATAAGGGTAATACGAGCAGCGCCTGGGGCGCTATCAGTGCAAGGTATCATTGGAATGGAGAATTCTGGGAGTCTGTGTCCTGCACACAAACCAAAGACGGGGTAGATAAGCTGCGCAGCCGCCCGGTGGGGGTGGTAGGGTCAGTCCTGAGATAAACATAAAACATCCTGATGGTGAATTAAGCCAAGTAGATAGAATGGGCACCCCATATGGGCCCTTGTGTTCTTATGTGCTATAAAGCATATGTTTCAATGTCTTGTTTGTGTATGTGTTCATGACTTAGCTCCAGAAATTAATCCCGGTATTGGAATGTGGGAATCATTATATCCAGTAGGACTAATGGAAATCTTATCATTATATCCAGTTGGACTAATGGAAATCTTGTCATTACATTCTGTAGGACTAATGGAAATCCTATCATTAGATTCGGTAGGACTAATTAAAATCTTATCATCATATCCAGTAGGGCTAATGGAAATCCTAGCATTAGATTCAGTAGGACTAATGAAAATCCTATCATTAGATTCAGTAGGACTAATGGAAATCCTATTATCAGATCCAGTTGGACTAATGGAAATGTTATCATCAGATCCTGTTGGACTAATTGAAATCGTATTATTAGATCCAGTTGGACTAATGGAAATCTTATCATTAGTTCTAGTTGGACTGATGGAAATCTTATCATTAGTTCTAGTTGGACTAATGGAAATCTTATCATTAGATCCAGTAGGACTAATGGAAATCTTATCATTAGATCAGTTGGACTAATGGAAATCCTATAATCAGATCCAGTAGAACTATGGAAATCTTATCATACCAGGCTATGACAAATAATTGCATATAATAGTCAATAAATTAAATCATATTTTTTACATAGTAAAATATTTTTTTTCCTATTATCAAGTCTAGTTCTTCAACAGAGCATATTGCATTATCCTGATTGCTCAGTGCCAGGTATGCCCCCCCAGCAGGGTCTATTTGGGGGGCCGTGGGACCGGGGATGGATAAAGCGTCTTTTTTAGGAGCGGAAGGACATATGAACATACTGATATGAACACAATCAGTGCGTGTGAGGAAGGAAGCGAAGGGCAGAGCAGCGTGCGCAGGACACGGAAACACACGCAGATAATCAGGGGAAGGTCACATGATGCTCCCAAAGCCTCCGAAATAACAGGAACCGGCCTAAAAATACACACGCCAATGTATCAGTATATGAACGCCATTATCAGATATTTATGTTATATAAAAGATCAAAAATAATAATAATAATAATAATAACAACAAACAATAATAATATTAATGATAATAATAATAATAATGATAATAACAACAACAATAATAATATTAATGATAATAATGATAATAATGATAATAACAACAACAATAATAATATTAATGATAATAATAACAATAATAATAATAATAATAATGACAACAATAATGGCAATATTAATAATAATAACAATAATAACAATAATAATGATAGAAACAATAATAACAATAATAATAATACTACTAATAATTATATAACAATAATAATAACAATAATAACAATGATAATAATAATAATGATAATAATAATAATGATAACAACAACAACAATAATAACATTAATAATAATGATAATAATGATAATAATAATAATAACAATAATAATAATGATAATAATAGCTGTTTGTTATCACGCTTTTTACCAGAGATTAGGATTAGTCGCTTATACGATTGTATCAATGACCATGTCCCACAACGACACGGCTACCAAATATTCCCGGCTGATTATGTCTAATGAGCTTTTTTATTAGTCCCATTGACAGCATTGTCAGTTTTAGCTGCCACATTCCTATTGTTCAGATAGAACGTTCTTTAAGTCTCCATCTCAGGGAGTTAATCAGGAAACATTGCAGCATGACTGTAAATAACGGGTAATACATAAGAGACTTTATTATTTATAAATCAATATCATATATATATATATAAACTAGCGACTTGACCGTCAAAAAATGACGGGCGTGAAATTGTAAGCCAGAGAATGCTGTTTGGCGCTCATTGCGAGGCTGTTGGTTGTTGTATTTTTTTGTATCAGAGGCGCTTTTGCTGTCATTGTAAGGTCGGCGCTTATTGCGAGGCTGTCCCCTGGTGTAATTTGCTATGAGCAGCGTTGGCGCTCGTTGTGAGGCGCGCAGTGAATGTATTTATTGCGATACATATACACACAAAAAAATAAGTGTATTTTTGTATGCTAATTAAATAATTAATAAATTAATAAATGAATATACTTTACCTATTTGTAAGTAATATATGCAGGAAGCATTGTGCTGAAGAGCTGACAATCTGTTTTGATGTTGCTGCAGCATACAATGTAGGTTTGCAGTGTTGTGGAGCTGAGGTGTAAGTGTCAGCAATGTGTGCAGTGTGTAGTGTAAATAGGCTGCGTGCGCGAGGGGAAGCCGTTAGTGTAGCTGTGTACTTCCACATTCTGTTAGTTAGTGTAAAATGGCGGCGCATGTGGTACGCGGGTGTGGATGATGTTGCGTCCTTGGTAATAGTTTATCTTGTACCTCGTACGGCTTTTTATGAAAATCCGTAGGCGTTTGGTGGTGTTTTGCGTGTTTAGAGTCCTGTAACCTCGATTTTGTTTTGTTCGGCGGCCATTTTTTCTCTCGCTTAGGGGATTTTCGTGCGTCTGAACGTTGTAATTTATACTTAAATCGCGGTGTAACGTCACGTGCGGAGGTGCTGAGCGCCCCTCCTTGCTGTGGGTAAGCTTTTTATGTGATTTTTGTGTGTATTTATTGTGTTTTTAATGTTTTCAGCTGCGCGCGGTTCGGCCGTTAAGGTCGTAATTTTGCGAGCTTGTAATGGGTGTTTTTCTAAGACTATTTTTTTGGCTAAGTCCATACATTTTGCGTTCTAAGAGCCGTGGTCCATATTTTGGCGCTTGTGTGGGTGTTTGTAACCGCCTGTGAGGTGCCGTAGAGCCTCCACCTCCGCAGATGCGGGCCATCGCTTCGCGAGCTCACAAAGCGTGGCGACGATTCGTAGTTTGACAACTATTATATGTGATTAGAGACTGTTTTACATAAATAAATACATTATACATATATATATATATTGCTTTTTTTATTTATTTATTTACATTTAATGCAGTCTCTAATTTATTACCGTTTCTATGCAGTATATATACACACTGGGGACGCGCGCACTCGACTAACGCAAAACGTGTCCATTTCCGTATTCATCACGTCTTAATGAGCAAAAACTCCTTTACCACTTGAAGCTTCCTTGGTACTCATCCATGGTACTCATCCTTGGTACTCATCCATGGTACTCATCCATGGTACTCATCCATGGTACTCATCTTTGGTACTCATCCTTCGTACTCATCCTTGGGACTTGTATTAAAGAGCGAAGCCTATGAGGACACATTTGCATCTCTCTGTCCAAGTTCCCAGAATGCAGTGCAATAACTGTATTTCTTGGAATTCTGAGCAGAAAATAAGACTTTTAACTTATTTTACACATTTAAATGTGAGCACAAATGTACTCATTATTTAATCACATATAAATTGTCAAACTGCGAAGCGAGCAGTTGAGGCATTGAAGCACGCGAGACTTAGGCTGAAATGAACGCCAAAGGCGCTCCTGCGTGCTTTGCCAAGCGAGGTGAACAGTTGAGGCACGCGGGACTTAGGCTGCAAGTAGACGAGGAACGCGGGACTGAGATAAAAATAAATCCAACCTCGGAAAAATCCGTTAACGGCAGAAATGTGAAAATCGAAAAACAATAAAAACGCACTCACACACAGCACAAGGGGAGAGCCAGGACGCCTGGGAATGAGGGTGCGAGCGATTTTGAGCCTTATTTGCCTTGTTTCGTCACTCCAAAATCGGCTAAGCGAGAAAAAAAAAATGGTGGACTAAAAAGATAAAAAACTCTGAAACCGGATGAGAACGAGGCTGAGCCAAGCAAGGCGCGCGGGACTTAGAAAATAAAACTAACGCCAGTCAGTGCGCGACACGCAAACAGCAGACACACATAATAGTAATATATAGTACATATATATATATAGTAGTACCACATTTAGTACAAATAAATATATAGTAATATATACTGCAAATACATATATAGTAATATATACTGCAAATACATAGTAGTATATAGTACATATAAATATATAGTAGTATATAGTACATATAAATATATAGTAGTATATAGTACAAATAAATATATAGTAGTATATAGTACATATAAATATATAGTAGTATATAGTACATATAAATATATAGTAGTATATAGTACAAATAAATATATAGTAGTATATAATACATATAAATATATAGTAGTATATAGTACATATAAATATATAGTAGTATATAGTACATATAAATATATAGTAGTATATAGTACAAATAAATATATAGTAGTATATAATACATATAAATATATAGTAGTATATAGTACAAATAAATATATAGTAGTATATAGTACAAATAAATATATAGTAATATATAGTACAAATAAATATATAGTAGTATATAATACATATAAATATATAGTAGTATATAGTACAAATAAATATATAGTAGTGTATAGTACAAATAAATATATAGTAATATAAAGTACAGGTAAATATATAGTAGTATATAGTACATATAAATGTATAGTAGTGTATAATACATATAAATGTATAGTAGTATATAGTACATATAAATATATAGTAGTATATAGTACAAATAAATATATAGTAGTATATAGTACATATAAATATATAGTAGTATATAGTACATATAAATATATAGTAGTATATAGTACAAATAAATATATAGTAGTATATAGTACAAATAAATATATAGTAGTATATAGTACATATAAATATATAGTAGTATATAATACATATAAATATATAGTAGTATATGGTACATATAAATATATAGTAGTATATAGTACAAATAAATATATAGTAGTATATAATACATATAAATATATAGTAGTATATGGTACATATAAATATATAGTAGTATATAGTACAAATAAATATATAGTAGTATATAATACATATAAATATATAGTAGTATATAGTACATATAAATATATAGTAATATATAGTACATATAAATATATAGTAGTATATAGTACATATAAATATATAGTAGTATATAGTACAAATAAATATATAGTAGTATATAATACATATAAATATATAGTAGTATATAGTACAAATAAATATATAGTAATATATACTGCAAATAAAAATATAGTAGTATATAGTACAAATAAATATATAGTAATATAAAGTACAGGTAAATATATAGTAGTATATTCTTCAAATAAATATATACTAATATATAGTACATATAAATATATAGTAGTATATAGTACATATAAATATATAGTAGTATATAGTACATATAAATATATAGTAGTATATAATACATATAAATGTATAGTAGTATATAGTACATATAAATATATAGTAGTATATAGTACAAATAAATATATAGTAGTATATAGTACATATAAATATATAGTAGTATATAATACACATAAATATATAGTAGTATATAGTACAAATAAATATATAGTAGTATATAGTACATATAAATATATAGTAGTATATAGTACAAATAAATATATAGTAGTATATAGAACAAATAAATATATAGTAGTATATGGTACAAATAAATATATAGCAGTATATAATACATATAAATATTTAGTAATATATAGTACATATAAATGTATAGTAGTATATACTACAAATAAATATATAGTAGTATATAGTACAAATATATATATATATATATTAGTATATAGTACAAATAAATATATAGTAATATATATTACAAATAAATATATAATAGTGAATAGTACATATAAATATATAGTAATATATAGTACAAATAAATATATAGTAGTATATAGTAATAATAAATATATATCAGTATATAGTACAAATAAATATATAGTAATATATAGTACAAATAAATATATAGTAGTATATAGTACATATAAATATATAGTAATATATAGAACAAATAAATATATAGTAGTATATAGTACATATAAATGTATAGTAGTGTATAGTACTTATAAATATATAATAGTATATAGTACAAATAAATATATAGTAAAAATAAATATATAGTAGTATATATTACAAATAAATATATAGTAATATATATTACAAATAAATATATAGTAGTGAATAGTACATATAAATATATAGTAATATATAGTACAAATAAATATATAGTAGTATATAATACATATAAATATATAGTAGTAAATAGTACAAATAAATATATAGTAGTATATAGTAATAATAAATATATAGTAGTACATAGTACATATAAATATGTATCAGTATATAGTACAAATAAATATATAGTAATATATAGTACAAATACATATATAGTAGTGTATAGTACAAATAAATATATAGTAGTTTATAGTACATATACATATATAGAAATTTATAGAACAAATAAATATATAGTAGTATATGGTACAAATAAATATATAGTAATATATAGTACAAATAAATATATAGTAGTATATAATACATATAAATATATAGTAATATATAGTACATATAAATGTATAGTAGTATATACTACAAATAAATATATAGTAGTATATAGTACATATAAATATATAGTATTATTTAGTACAAATAAATATATAGTAGTAAATAGTACATATAAATATAGTAGTGTATAGTACATATAAATATATAGTAGTGTATAGTACATATAAATATATAGTAGTATATAGTACATATAAATATATAGTAGTATATACTACAAATGAATATATAGTAATATATTCTACAAATAAATATATAGTAGTATATAGTACAAATAAATATATAGTAGTATATAGTTCAAATAAATATATAGTAATATATAGTACAAATAAAAATATAGTAGTATATAGTACATATAAATATATAGTAGTATATAGTTCAAATAAATATATAGTAATATATAGTACAAATAAAAATATAGTAGTATATAGTACATATAAATATATAGTAGTATATAGTACATATAAATATATAGTAATATATAGTACAAATAAAAATATAGTAATATATAGAACAAATAAATATATAGTAGTATATAGTACATATAAATGTATAGTAGTGTATAGTACATATAAATATATAGTAATATATAGCACAAATAAATATATAGTAGTATATAGTACATATAAATATATAGTAGTATATAATACATATAAATGTATAGTAGTATATACTACAAATGAATATATAGAAATATATTCTACAAATAAATATATAGTAGTATATAGTACAAATAAATATATAGTAGTATATAGTTCAAATAAATATATAGTAATATATAGTACAAATAAAAATATAGTAGTATATAGTACATATAAATATATAGTAGTATATAGTTCAAATAAATATATAGTAATATATAGTACAAATAAAAATATAGTAGTATATAGTACATATAAATATATAGTAGTATATAGTACATATAAATATATAGTAATATATAGTACAAATAAAAATATAGTAATATATAGAACAAATAAATATATAGTAGTATATAGTACATATAAATGTATAGTAGTGTATAGTACATATAAATATATAGTAATATATAGTACAAATAAATATATAGTAGTATATAGTACATATAAATATATAGTAGTATATAATACATATAAATGTATAGTAGTATATTCTTCAAATAAATATATACTAATATATAGTACATATAAATATATAGTAGTATATAGTACAAATAAATATATAGTAGTATATAATACATATAAATGTATAGTAGTATATAGTACATATAAATATATAGTAGTATATAGTACATATAAATGTATAGTAGTATATTCTTCAAATAAATATATACTAATATATAGTACATATAAATATATAGTAGTATATAGTACAAATAAATATATAGTAGTATATAATACATATAAATATATAGTAGTATATAGTACAAATAAATATATAGTAGTATATAGTACATATAAATGTATAGTAGTGTATAGTACATATAAATATATAGTAATATATAGTGCAAATAAATATATAGTAGTATATAGTACATATAAATATATAGTAGTATATAATACATATAAATGTATAGTAGTATATTCTTCAAATAAATATATACTAATATATAGTACATATAAATATATAGTAGTATATAGTACAAATAAATATATAGTAGTATATAGTACATATAAATATATAGTAGTATATAATACATATAAATGTATAGTAGTATATAGTACATATAAATATATAGTAGTATATAGTACAAATAAATATATAGTAGTATATAGAACAAATAAATATATAGTAGTATATGGTACAAATAAATATATAGCAGTATATAATACATATAAATATTTAGTAATATATAGTACATATAAATGTATAGTAGTATATACTACAAATAAATATATAGTAGTATATAGTACAAATATATATATATTAGTATATAGAACAAATAAATATATAGTAATATATATTACAAATAAATATATAATAGTGAATAGTACATATAAATATATAGTAATATATAGTACAAATAAAAATATAGTAATATATAGTAAAAATAAATATATAGTAGTATATAGTACAAATAAATATATAGTAATATATAGTACAAATAAATATATAGTAGTATATAGTACAAATAAATATATAGTAGTATATAGTAATAATAAATATATAGTAGTACATAGTACATATAAATATATATCAGTATATAGTACAAATAAATATATAGTAATATATAGTACAAATAAATATATAGTAGTGTATAGTACAAATAAATATATAGTAGTATATAGTACATATAAATATATAGTAATATATAAAACAAATAAATATATAGTAGTATATGGTACAAATAAATATATAGTAGTATATAATACATATAAATATATAGTAATATATAGAACATATAAATGTATAGTAGTATATACTACAAATAAATATATAGTAGTGTATAGTACATATAAATATATAGTAGTATTTAGTACAAATAAATATATAGTAGTAAATAAAACATATAAATATATAGTAGTGTATAGTACATATAAATATACAATAGTATATAGTACAAATAAATATATAGTAGTATATAGCACAAAAAAATATATAGTAGTGTATAGTACTTATAAATATATAGTAGTATATAGTACAAATAAATATATAGTAGTAAATAGTACATATAAATATATAGTAGTGTATAGTACATATAAATATATAGTAGTATATAGTACAAATAAATATATAGTAGTATATAGTACACATAAATATATAGTAGTATATAGTACACATAAATATATAGTAGTATATAGTACATATAAATGTATAGTAGTGTATAGTACAAATAAATATATAGTAATATATAGTACAAATAAAAATATAGTAGTATATAGTACATATAAATATATAGTAGTATATACTACAAATGAATATATAGTAATATATAGTACAAATAAAAATATAGTAGTGTATAGTACATATAAATATATAGTAGTGTATAGTACATATAAATATATAGTAGTATATAGTAATAATAAATATATAGTAGTATATACTACAAATAAATATATAGTAGTATATACTACAAATAAATATATAGTAATATATAGTACAAATAAATATATAGTAGTGTATAGTACATATAAATATATAGTAGTGTATAGTACATATAAATATATAGTAGTATATAGTAATAATAAATATATAGTAGTATATACTACAAATAAATATATAGTAATATATAGTACAAATAAATATATAGTAGTGTATAGTACATATAAATATATAGTAGTATATAGTACAAATAAATATATAGTAGTATATAGTAATAATAAATATATAGTAGTATATAGTACATATAAATATATATTAGTATATAGTAATAATAAATATATAGTAGTATATAGTACATATAAATATATATTAGTATATACTACAAATAAATATATAGTAATATATAGTACAAAAAAATATATAGTAATATAAAGTACAGGTAAATATATAGTAGTATATAGTACAAATAAATATATAGTAATATATAGTACAAATAAATATATAGTAGTATATAGTACATATAAATATATAGTAATATATAGTACAAATAAAAATATAGTAGTATATAGTAATAATAAAAATATAGTAATATATAGTACAAATAAATATATAGTAGTATATAGCACATATAAATATATAGTAATATATAGTACAAATAAATATATTGTAGTATATAGTAATAATAAATATATAGTAGTATATTGTACACATAAATATATAGTAGTATATTGTACACATAAATATATAGTAGTATATAGCACAAATAAATATATAGTAGTGAATAGTACATATAAATATATAGTAGTATATAGTACAAATAAATATATAGTAGTGTATAGTACAAATAAATATATAGTAGTGAATAGTACAAATAAATATATAGTAGTATATAGTACAAATAAATATATAGTAGTGTATAGTACATATAAATATATAGTAGTATATAGTACATATAAATATATAGTAGTATATAGTACATATAAATATATAGTAGTGTATAGTACAAATACATTTATAATAGTATATAGTACAAATAAATATATAGTAGTATATAGTACATATAAATATATAGTAGTATATGGTACAAATAAATATATAGTAGTATATAGTACATATAAATATACAGTAGTATATAGTACAAATAAATATATAGTAGTATATGGTACAAATAAATATATAGTAGTATATAGTACATATAAATATACAGTAGTATATAGTACAAATAAATATATAGTAGTATATAGTACATATAAGTATATAGTAGTATATAGTACAAATAAATATAAAGTAGTGTATAGTACATATAAATGTATAGTAGTATATACTACAAATAAATATATAGTAGTATATAGTACATACAGTGGATATAAAAAGTCTACACACCCCTGTTAAAATGTCAGGTTTCTGTGCTCTAAAAAAATGAGACAAAGATAAATAATTTCAGAACTTTTTCCACCTTTAATGTGACCTATAAACTGTACAACTCAATTGAAAAACAAACTGAAATCTTTTAGGTAGAGGGAAGAAAAATAATGTGGTGGCATAAGTCTGCACACCCTCTTATAACTGGGGATGTGTTCAGAATTAAGCAATCACATTCCAAATCGTGTTAAATAGGAGTCAGCATACACCTGCCATCATTTAAAGTGCCTCTGAATAAATCCAAATAAAGTTCAGCTGCTCTAGTTGGTCTTTCCTGAAATTTTCTTAGTCACATCCCATAGCAAAAGCCATGGTCCACAGAGAGCTTCCAAAGCATCAGAGGGATCTCATTGTTAAAAGGTATCAGTCAGGAGAAGGGTACAAAAGATTTTCCAAGGCATTAGAAATACCATGGAACACAGTGAAGACAGTCATCATTAAGTGGAGAAAATATGGGACAACAGTGACATTACCAAGAACTGGAGCTCCCTCCAAAATTTATGAAAAGACGAGAAGAAAACAGGTCTGGGAGGCTACCAAGAGGCCTACAGCAACATTAAAGGAGCTGCAGGAATATCTGGCAAGTACTGGCTGTGTGGTACATGTGACAACAATCTCCCATATTCTTCATATGTCTGGGCTATGGGGTAGAGTGGCAAGACGAAAGCCTTTTCTTACGAAGAGAAACATCCAAACCAGGCTACATTTTGCAAAAACATGACCCGGCAAGACCCAAGGTCCCTGACCCCCCCAAAAATGACACAACACAACTGTTGGAGGTATAACTGGCCGCAGCGAGTTTTTTTGTTATCATATGCAAATGGCATATGTAAATTCACTACAACGGGGGAGGAGCCCCGGGCTTGGCAGTAACCCCATCCCTTGAGCCCACGCTCAAGAGGTCAACCTCGGTGCCGTCGTCACACCTTCCCAGGGTAGCGACAGCCCTTTCTCACCATTGGCCCAGGCAACTCCCCCACCCGCCACGGCGACTCTGGATGAAACCTCTACGGAGTCGCTCCCCCCCATCGCTAAGCCCTGCTGTGCCCCCACATTAAACTTCAACCTTATCAGGTCTAAGCCTATTTCCGTTAGATGTACTCCATCTTCCAAGAAAATGCAGCCGCATTAGATTCCTCCAGATCATGATGGCGCAGAGATATCCATCCCATCTTTTTAATGAAGCTTGACATCAGCTTGTTCACCTTCTGCCTGGCCCTGTCCAGGCTACCTGGGTACCTTGCGTTTCTCCACGCCCTCCTTTTTACCATCTCTGACCATATAACGATTATTCCTGGGGACCTCTCTCTCCAGACACTGATGTCACGCTTCATATCCCTCACCAGCCTTTTGATAGGGATGTATCCCAAGTCATTTCTTCCCACATGGAATAACACAATCTCCGGCCGACCAAAGCGCAGGGTGTACGAGTCCATCAACCCACTAGCTTGCCTCCACCTCATTCCTCTCGTACCAAACCAGCGCACTGCTCCCCGCCCATTAGGTATACTCAACTGCAGACCATCCTTCGAGTTCATGGCAAAACACTCTGCCCAGTATATGCAGGAGTGCCCGATCACCCAGAGTTGATTCCGAGGGTCTGCAATGGCATGTCAAACTTAGTAATCAACTGAAGCCAGTCGAATGTATAACTTGAAACGGCTCGATATTTACCTTCCAATCCTCTTAAGCACTTCATCGGGAAGTCCCAAGCCCACTGCTTCCGTTGCCACCCCTACGCGGAATGAGTGAGTTACAAATTCAGCGTCACATAGTCCCAGCTTGCTAAACAACTTTTGAAAACCTTAGAGAATTGGAAGCACGACAATGCGAGCCCATCCAAGTGTATTAATAACGTCCCGGGCAAACCCGGCCACCGCTGCAAAAGTCGGCTCACCCAGTCCACTGATCAACAGTCCGTTCCTACCAGTCTCAGCATGATCTTCTTGCCATGATCCGCTTGGTCTGTCTAGGACCTCCTTAACCATAACACTACCCTGCCACCCATACGTCCTCCACTTGCATGCCTCCCGGGCCGTGCTTGCTAGCCGCAACCAGTTCACCTAACCTGAATGCTTCAAAGAAGGCTAGCGAAAAATTGTACGGAACAGCAGTGCCTCGTAGGCCGTGTGGCAAACCTCCTCCAGTGCCACAGAGATACGCAACAAATGTGACAGGATGCCGCTTGTCTGTACCTGACTGACCCTTCGCCAGTCCCTTCAGGACCCTCCTTACCAGAAACTCCTTAGTCAAGTCCTTCTGCCCAGATAGCTTGAACATAAAAGCTAACGCAGTTACTTGACTGGACACCGATGCCACCGACATACCGGCATCCCTACATTGCAGTATGAACCACAGCAGTATGCTTAACCTCTGATTATCAGACTTCTCACCACCTGCCGCCGCCATCATGTCGGCCCCACTTAAACCACACCTTCCTGTATGCCGACCATGTTGATGGCGCCAATGAATTCCTGATCAGCGGCACCACCTCTCTGAGCTCCCATAGTGTGAGCGGGAACTGCTCCCCCGTTGCTGCTTGGGGTGCCAGCTGTCTGAAACGTCCCCACTGAAAACGAGACGGTGCATCAGCTATACTGTTATCCCTGCCCGAAACATGCTCTAAACATATGTTCAAACGTAGGCAGGTCAGAACTAAGTGTCGAAGCAACCTGATGCCCAGTCTTAATGACGACGTGATGTTGTTCCCCGTGTGGACCACTGCCATGTTGTCCGAGAAAAGATGACTTGCCTATCCTTACTGTCTTCTCCATACATCTTGAGACAACGATAGGAAATAGTTCCAGGAAGGCTAAAATTCTTGGTTAGGCCCGCCTCAATCCATTTTTTCGGGCCATGCTGCCGCACACCATTTTTTACGAAAATATGCACTGAATCCGTGAGCCCCTGACGCGTCCGTAAACAAGGCCAGCTGGATGTTAGACTGTCTACACGTGTGGATCAATGCCCTACCATTGAAGGATTCCAAGAACGCCACCCAAACCGCTGCGTCCTCTCTTATAGATGCCGTTGTCTTTACGATGTGGTGTGCCTGCTTGATACCAACTGTAGCTACCACGATCCTACGACAAAAGATCCCTCCCATGGGAATGATTCTACATGCGAATGCGAGCTTCCCAAGAATAGACTGAAGCCGCCGAAGAGACACCCTCCTCGCACCTGCAAGCGCCGGCAACTCGCCTCTTAAATCGTTGACTTTTTCCAATGGTAAACTCCATCGTCAGGGAATTTTTTCAAGATGCCCACAAAGCTAAGGCAGGTGGTTGGACCCTTAGTCTTGTGGTCTGCCAACGGAACCCCAAAGGAATGCGCCACTCTGGAGAATGTGGCCAGCAGGTGCGCCCACACTTCTTGTCCCCTTGGACCCCACGAACAGGAAGTCGTCCAAATAATGCACCATGCTATCATAACCTGACTCCTGGATTTCAAACTATCTAACGACACGTATGAAACTGACAACCGATTCTTGTCAATACCACCATTGACTGATTGCCCATTCGAGTATGACAGGTGATGTATCAGTCTAAACTTTCCAAGCTTTTTTTTTTTGGGCTCCACACCCAAAGGGGATATCCGTAAACAAGGTATAGGGGGTTCCGCAAACGGGCCTGCCATCCTGCCCAATTTGACTTCTTTTCTAATTTTTTCTTCTGCTACACCAAGAAACTTGGCCACTGATTTTAGGCTCCGCTCCGTCCTGGGCTGACCCGGTCCAATGGTTGCCTGATTACCTTTGATCACCCCATTGATCACCTGTGGTCGACATACCTCATCCATTTTTTAACCAACCTCTTGCTTCCATCCGACCCGTGAGAAAGAGATGGCTGCGCGGCACCACAAGGCTCCCCAACCGCTCATAACTTCCTCCATGACAGTGATATACAAACTGCGTCTTTGGCCCAAGAAAATTCTCACCACAAGGGGGGGGGGGGGGAAACATTGTGCCTGTCGCACTGTAAACTACCTCCTCTTCATCTGTTGGTCATTCTTGGCCTTCACCTCAGACGGTCACATGCTCACCTTGAATTGTAGGACCGGACCTCCGAGGTCAACCCACCTTGTTTGTTTTTAACCACCCTCTCCCTACCGGCCGGAAGAGTCGGCTGTACCGAACCTCAAGGCTTCATACTTGTCACAGACCTCTTTCCATCACCGTGGCGCTGTTACCGGGTCTGCCGGGGAAGGCGTTGAGACTAACCCTGAAGCACTCCGGGAGGCACGACTCTTCTCCTGTGCTACAGTACCTTGTCCTCCGCAGGCCTGCCTTGCCAAACCCGACACCCATTCTCCTAAATCTTCATTATTGAAGTTAACATCATATAACCTCAAGAATCCCTTTAACCCAGCCAAAACGTCTGTGTACGTCCCTGCCACTACCAGTGTCTCACCTGTATCATGCTTGGCAGGCTCTTGACGTGGCTTCTGTTTGGCTGGACTGTTCCTGTCCCGGGATCTCGGTCGCCTGCTCTTCATACTCGTTGCACATGATTCCCTCTCCGAACTGGAGTCCGTCCTGACGCGCCGATAGGACCTGCGGCTATGGGAGCGAGATCTGCCCATAGATGATCTGTCAAGGCAAAAGAACCATGTGAGGGCTGTCCTTGCCTGCCATACCTGTCGTCCAGTCCAGTGATGACTCGTAGTTGGAATACGGTAAGGACAGCCCAGTCAAAGGACTGACGGCTCTAACCTCCCGAACAGCTCTACCATCTTCTTTTGAAGCCCCTGTCAGTCCTCTGGTGTTACTAATTAGGTCATCTACGGACCCCCCGGCTGGGTAACCAACCGTCAATGCTAACCGCATTGGTGGCTGAGCGGTTTGCTTCTTTCCAACTCTCATGGTCTCCGCGACCATCTCTTTTTCCACTTTGCTTCTCTTTTTCTCAGCTGCGACGATAGGGATGGCGGCAAGCCCTGCGAATTCAAGGTTGGCACATTATCACCACTCCCGCTTCCTGCTAGCCCAACTCCAGGTTGAGGTGTCGGAGCCCTGGTGGCACTTCTTTAAAAAATTTTTTACCCCTCTGGTTCCTATGAACCCTAGACTCGCTCTGCGGTGGATAAAGAACCCCAGCTAGAGCGCCGTAGGGATTCGTTCTGAGAGTTGCCGGCTGGCCTAGAGCCACTGCCGGAAGCATGGCTGCGACTGGATCTCCTTACCTCCTCCCTCGGCTGGTTCTGAGACCTAGAAAGCCCCCGTGTGACTCTGTGGGGAGGAATGCCGCTCCCAATGCCCTTGGGGGAAACAGCCACCACCGACGGTTCCCCCGCAGATAAAGGGGGGTTCTTCTCCCTCAATAGAGTCCGCCGCAGGTGCTGCAGCAGCCTGTCCATAGCCCAGACGGTCTTCCAACCATCTCACCCCATGGCTGATGGCTCTGGACCACACCTCCGCCAGGATGCGCTCTGAACCCACTGACTCCCCCACACAAACACACCACAGCCAGCACACTACAAAAGGCACACACCTGGGTATGACACCTAACTATAAGCACAGCTAGGGAAATAGAAACAAAGCTGAACCGCACAATAGACAAGAAATATAAGGCCCTCCCCCCCAAGAAATAAACGAAAGGAAGAAAGAAAAAGAAGACAAAACCCTGTCTAATCCCTACCCTACACTATAAGTATGCACACAAAATCAAACCACTCTATGTTCACCATCCGGCTGCTCCTGCGCTGCCTGCCGGGGAGTGAAGGTAAAATGGTGCCCGTACTTGCCTGAGGGGGCGGAGCCACCGCATCTCTCGCGCGAGGCCCGCCCCCCTGCTTCCTCCGCCGGCACTTGGTCCTACCATGTCAAGTGACCCCCGCTGCAGATATCCGCACGCTGGTTCCGCCCCGGGGGTCCTTCACATCTGAAGTCTCCCAAAAGCATGTGGGAAAAGGTGTTATGGTCTGATGAAACCAAGGTTGGACTTTTTGGCCATAATTCCAAAAGATATGTTTTCGGGGCAAAAACAACACTGCACATCACCAAAAGACCACCATACCCACAGTGACGCATGGTGGTGGCAGCATCATGCTTTGGGGCTGGAACTGGGGCCTTAGTTAAGATAGGGGGAATTATGAACAGTCCCAAATACCAGTCAATATTGGCACAAAACCTTCAGGCTTCTGCTAGAAAGCTGAACATGAAGAGGAACTTCATCTTTCAGCATGACAACGACCCAAAGCATACATCCAAATCACCAAAGGAATGGCTTCACCAGAAGAAGATTAAAGTTTTGGAATGGCCCAGCCAGAGCCCAGACCTGAATCCGATTGTGATCTGAAGAGGGCTGTGCCCAGGAGATGCCCTCGCAATCTGACAGAGCAAAGAAGAGCCAAGTCACAATGTGCCATGCTGATAGACTCATACCCAAAAAGACTGATCACAAGGGGCTTCAACAAAGTATTAGTGTAAGGGTGTGCAGACTTATGCAACCATATTATTTTATTTTTATATTTTTTCTTCCCTCTACCTAAAAGATTTCAGTTGTTTTTCAATTGAGTTGTACAGTTTATAGGTCACATTAAAAGTGGAAAAAGTTCTGAAATGATTTATCTTTGTCTAATTTTTTTACAGCACAGAAACCTGACATTTTACCAGGGGTGTGTAGACTTTTTATATCCACTGTATGTATATATAAATCCTGGGTGCGCACGAGTACATCATTACATGTATCCGTTATATATATTTATTACATATGAATATCTCGCTATCATTGTTCTTGTGTCAATATTTTTCCGGGATCCTTTCGCTGATTTTTGGCCAACTTCGAAATTTGTTCTTAAAAAGTAATTTCCTTTGACATAATGAGACCCAGCTGTTCTCGCTTTGCGTCGGTGCCAAAGCAAACGTCTCTCCCTAGGACAGGCCATCTTCTGCTGCTTTATTGGGGCTCATTTGTAACACCCGTCCTGTGCCCCCCTCTTTTAGGGATAACATAGATAAACATACAGACTTTATCCCACATTAGGGAGAGTCCTGCGGTGCCAGCGCCTCCCACGGCGTCCGAGTCACTGACAGAGGAACCTGGGAGTATTTATATCATATAAGAAAGAGAAGCCATCCTGTGCTCAGCAGACTTGTGTCTCACAGGCAGCTAAGGATTCTGGGTAGCTTTATGCAAATGAGTGGAACGGATCCACAGAATCCAATGTAATGTATATCAGATACATTGTAACAGCAAACACATTTTTCTTCTTAATTAGAAGTTTTTCTCTTCACCCTCAAATCTAAAAAATGTAACCAGGTGATATAATGATATAAAATCCCAGCGGACGCCCTCCCTACCCCTCCTGCTCCCTGCGCATTTGATTAATTGTTTAGCTTCCAAACATTGGCACTAAATCTTCCTATCAGGACCTCTTGTTCTTGCTCATCTTTTTCTCAGATATTTCCCTCTTAAATTATTATCCTCATTCACATATCACAGGTCTCTCATATACCCCTCTCCCTGCGAACCCCCCCCCCCCCACTAGGCTATGGACGCACTAGCTGAGCACCCCCTACCATACTAGTCTGCACCCCCCCATACTAGCCCCCTCCCATACTTGACTGCACCCCCCAAACTAGTCTGCACCCCCCCATACTTGGCTGCATCCCCCATACTACTCTGCACCCCCTCCCATACTTGGCTGCACCCCCCCCATACTTGTCTGCACTCCCTCCCATACTTCTGCACCACCCATACTTGTCTGCACCCCCTCCCATACTAGTCTGCACTCTGCACCCCCTCCCATACTAGTCTGCACTCTGCACCCCCTCCCATACTAGTCTGCACCCCCCACTATACTTGGCTGCACTCCCTCCCATACTTCTGCACCACCCATACTAGTCTGCACCTCCTCTCATACTAGTCTGCACCCCCCCCCCATACTTGGCTGCACTCCCTCCCATACTTCTGCACCACCCATACTTGTCTGCACCCCCTCCCATACTAGTCTGCACTCTGCACCCCCTCCCATACTAGTCTGCACTCTGCACCCCCTCCCATACTAGTCTGCACCCCCCACTATACTTGGCTGCACTCCCTCCCATACTTCTGCACCACCCATACTAGTCTGCACCTCCTCTCATACTAGTCTGCACCCCCCCCCCATACTTGGCTGCACTCCCTCCCATACTTGACTGCACCCCCTCCTATACTAGTCTGCACCCCCCCACATACTAGTCTGCACCCCCCCATACTAGCCCCCTCCCATACTTGACTGCACCCCCCATACTAGTCTGCACCCCCCCCCATACTTGGCTGCACCCCCCATACTACTCTGCACCCCCTCCCATACTTCTGCACCCCCCATACTTGTCTGCACCCCCTCCCATACTTGGCTGCACTCCCTCCCATACTTCTGCACCACCCATACTAGTCTGCACCTCCTCTCAAACTTGGCTGCACCCCCCCCCCATACTAGTCTGCACCCCCCACCATACTTGGCTTCACTCCCTCCCATACTAGTCTGCACCTCCTCTCATACTTGGCTGCAACCCCCCATACTAGTCTGCACCCCCCCATACTAGTCTGCACCCCCTCCCATACTAGTCTGCACCCCCTCCCATACTTAGCTGTACCCCCCTCCCATACTAGTCTGCACCCTCCCCACCATACTAGTCTGCACCCCCTCCCATACTTAGCTGCACCCCCCCATTCTAGTCTGCACCCCCCCACCATACTAGTCTGCACCCCCCCCCCCCATACTTGGCTGCACTCCCTCCCATACTTGACTGCACCCCCTCCCATACTAGTCTGCACCCCCCCACATACTTGGCTGCACCCCCCCATACTAGTCTGCACCCCCCCATACTAGTCTGCACCCCCTCCCATACTAGTCTGCACCCCCTCCCATACTTAGCTGTACCCCCCTCTCATACTAGTCTGCACCCTCCCCACCATACTAGTCTGCACCCCCTCCCATACTTAGCTGCACCCCCCCATTCTAGTCTGCACCCCCCCACCATACTAGTCTGCACCCCCTCCCATACTTGACTGCCCCCCCCACATACTAGTCTGCACCCCCTCCCATACTTGACTGCCCCCCCCACATACTAGTCTGCACCCCCTCCCATACTTGACTGCCCCCCCCCACATACTAGTCTGCATCCCCTCCCATACTTGACTGCCCCCCCCACATACTAGTCTGCACCCCCTCCCATACTTGACTGCCCCCCCCCACATACTAGTCTGCACCCCCTCCCATACTTAGCTGCAATCCCCTCCCATACTAGTCTGCACCCCCCCATACTAGTCTGCACCCCCCCATACTAGTCTGCACCCCCTCCCATACTAGTCTGCACCCCCTCCCATACTTAGCTGCACCCCCCTCCCATACTAGTCTGCACCCTCCCCACCATACTAGTCTGCACCCCCTCCCATACTTAGCTGCACCCCCCCATTCTAGTCTGCACCCCCCCACCATACTAGTCTGCACCCCTCCCATCCCAGGCTGCGCCCCCCCACCCCGGTCTAGTTATTAATGACAGGTCGTGTTGAAGCGTCAGCACTTCCAGGTGTGCAGACACCTTATATAAATTAATGTATTCAGCGCTTACCTGTAATTATGCGACTTTCTTGCCCTATAGCTGTAAATAACCACATTATGCACAGAATATTAATCAGGGGGGAGGGGCAGGGGGGGAGGGGGGAGAGGGGCAGGGGGCGAGGGGCAGGGGGTGCGGGCGAGGGGCACATCACCCCTCAAAACTTCAATGTAGCTTTTAAAACTTAAATTTGATCTTTTCAGCCTCAAGATCTGCCCAGGAGGCTGTCCTCACCTTTTCTAAAGACCAGTCTTTTTTGATGAATTGACCATTGCAGGGAAGGAGGCAAGCAAAGACTTGTCATATTATACTCTCAGGTCAATTGGATATAGATATAAATGGGCAGAAAAGCAAATCTTCTGATGTCATTGATCACACTGGTTTGTTTAATGGGCGCTCTTTTACAACCTGGAAACGTTTCCCCTCACAATGTGGAACTGATGATTGCAATATACTTGGAGGGAGCTTGTAATTTGTGGTCCATGTGGTGCAGAGACTGCTGCTGAGGTTAACCATTTGGGTGCTGGAAGATGCTCCTTCTGGATCTTTCCTGCTCTACATGATGACTTTAATAGAAGTGCGAGCTCTGTGGTATCATTTTATAGTGGGAATCCCAGACATATAATTACCCCGAGATCTTTCTCCCACCCCCCAAACGCCGCCACCATCTGACTAACGAGCCCCTTGTTTTAATTGCACCTCCATCTTTGCCAAAGTGATTAATGTCTCTGGTTAATTGTATCCTAACACACCGAGGCCGGCGCTCCTCTGCCACATGGTCCTCTCTGCGGGAGCTGAGGGGGTGTGTTTTTGTGTTATCTGCACATTGGGGACCCCCTCTGAGGGCGGCATAAATTAGGGCCTGAGATTGGTTCATTGGCAGCAGCAATCTCATACACATATATACAAGTCATAAAGTCTTATCGTTATCCTTTTTATAAGAAATGATTATAAACGAGGACCTTTAATGCTTATCTAACAGTTCCATTCAACCATTGATAGGTATATTTTACATTTCTGCAATAAGCGCACTGTCACTTTAAGAAGAGAACTACAGAGATACTTCAGGAGGCACCAGACTACCAAAACTTCATCGCCTTAAAGGGCCGGCGTCGTGCGCGTCCGATCCATTATTAGTGATACAATCAGTGTTACAGTTACATTTGACATTCAAGGACAAGCAGATCTATTTGTCTCCACCCCTGTTAGGTCGGAAGATCCTCTAATAGAGAGACCTAGGTCTGCAATACTAGACATATGGGCTTATTATATTTCTTAAGTATATACTATTCTGTGATCATGACTCATGAATTAATTAAATAATTAACATTAACGAGGCTACATGGTAATCAGATTTATTCTACATGGTAATAAAATATAAAGTGGTCACATGATCACATCACTGCTCAGGAATATTAAACATGCATCCATAGGTATGATGGCCTATTTTATCTACCTAAAAAGCTTAAATTAATAAAACCTCCGGATTGTTACTGTTAAATGTTAATTATTTAATTAGTTCTTAATTCTACTCTGAGACAAGCAAATATAGAGATTTGGCAGCAGATAAGAAATCCAATAAAGCAATATATTATGCAAATTGTGCAGATAGAAGCTTCCTGTGCGTTAAATGTCTCCTCCCACCCCAGGAAGTTGATCAGAAAAATCTATTTTTTTTACCTTATAAAAATGTTTATTTATTTTTAAGTGTAGTTCTTCAAAACTGATTGTTGTTTTTCCTAATGATCCTTCTCTGCTGGTCATGGAGCCAAAACGCCAAAACTGCAATAGGTAGATATAATGGGTAAAACAAATGGGACCTTTTGGTCCTTTTCTGCCATGCAATCATTATCTAACTGTCTGTAGCTTGAGGAGAGTTATCCTATGGGGGCTTTCTGTTCTATTGAGTTATATGGTAGCCTTTCAATAAAACTAAATAGAGATTGTATCTTAACTGTCATGCAATCAGTTTCTATGTCACCTAAATGGCTCAATAACTTGGACTCTTAGTCTGTCTGTAGCTTGAGGTGAGGGGGGGGGGGGGGGTTGATCCAAGGGGGTTTACTCTTCTATTGAGTTCTATTGTTATCTTTCAACAAAACTGAATAGAGACTCTGCATTAGCCGCTTATAGGTTTTAATAAAAAATCATCAATTTGACCCAAATAATATTATTATATCAGTTGATCTGCCCAATGGACGTCTCGTGTGGCCGACGCAACGGATGCCCCTTTACCCCGGGATTCCGTCATCATCAGAACAAATATGTTGGGATTCTGGACATTTTTTTTTTTTTTGTGTTTTTCTTTAATTTGTTTCCAGTTTTAAACACCTGACCTTTGACCCCTTTGCCGCTTTATTTGACACCTTATCCATTTTCCTGTCTTTGCACAGCTGAGAGTCATTTGTCCGGTCAGTCTAAGGACCTCTTGACGAGTGATGGCTACTGCTGACCCCCCAGCTGAAAATACAATTGGGATGTGAAGTAATGTTGGGTCAACGCGATGGTGGCCACGCAAAGATTAATGGTTCAGGTCACTGTGGGATTGCAGTGAGGTCTGTGGTGACCCCCAGGGTGGTGGTGGGCCCCTCAGACATGGCAGACTCCAAGCCTGCCATCTTGCTCTTGCCTGGAGGCGATGGTCCTCACGGGGACTGAGATGTCAAGTTGGCTTTATTGGTAGAGTTGGCCTTTGGTCCATAATTTGTGGCCACCAGGGAATCATGGGAAACATTACCCAGAATACTCTAAACACTGATCTCAGATCGGCCATCTTGCTCTTGTCTGGAGACAATGGTCCACATGTGGATGGAGATGTCAAGTTGGCTTCATTGGGAGGTTTCATGACTTGGTAGTGTTGGCCTTTGGGACATCATTTGCGGTCACTAGGAAGTCCTGGGAAACATTACCCAGAATACCTAGAATCTAAACACCAATCTCAGATCCACCATCTTGCTCTTGTCTGGAGGCGATGGTCCTCACGGGGACTGAGATGTCAAGTTGGCTTCATTGGTAGAGTTGGCCTTTGGTCCATAATTTGTTGCCACCAGGGAATCATGGGAAACATTACCCAGAATACCATCTATGCACTGATCTCAGGTTCACCATCTTGTCCTGGAATGCTTCCAGAATTAACAATAATTTCTTGTAAAATTTAAAGGGCCAGTAAAGTAATTACAACTGCACTATGGGTAAAATCACACAGGAAATGTGTAAAACGTTTTCATCTTTTTTCATGTTTGTTTTATCTTTTTCTGATCTAACCTGCAAGATACATATATAGGCACATTCCTGCAGGTCCTGAAAGAACCATAAATCCCAGCCAGGGCAGAGATGAGAGAGGCAGAGCATATAGAGATCGATCTTATCTGAATCCACATGTCTGCTGCCATTTATATATATACATTTATTTATTTATTATATGTTATTTATTTATTTATATGTATTAATATTTATTTCTTTGTTTACATTTATTTACTTTTTATTGTCATTTTCTCCTCCGATTTAACTAAAATAATAAATTCTGCTGTAAATATTTGTTGCTATTTTTTACAATTTGTGCGTTTTATAGGAAGATCTTTTTTCTCCAGAATGTAATTATTTTTCTCTTTTTTCCCGTCAGACATTGAATATACAAAATGAACATTGTACATACAAATACAAATAACGACCTAACGAGATTGCGCTAATTAAGATCCAGGCAGAGCCGCTAATGGCTTTTTCTCTTATTTTTGAACTGTGACATTTTAATGAGGACGTCTGAGCGCGCGGCGCATGAGGAGAGCGCGGCGCTTCAGAGGGGTTTTATTTAAATACATTCGGGGGCTTGGCCCGTTTCCAGGGCCGTAATTACATATAAAGAAATCACTTTGTGACGCCGGCCCCCTCCCCTCAGCGTTATGGTGGGGAGCGAAAGGATTAACCTCTTTACTGGTTATTGTGTTGCTGGCAGTGAAAGGGTTAAACGTAGAAGGGGTCACCCATTTGTGTAGCGAAAAGGTTTTATACGTTACAAAAATTATTATTTTTAACGATAAACAAGAACCGCAAAATGTAATCATTGGATTTTTGATGCTTCTGCAGACTGCATTTGCAACCAATCAGAGCACTGCACCAGCTGAGTTATGGAGCTCTATGGAAGATACAAATTCCCACATTATGTCGCAGCTAAGGGTTCTGGGTAATAGAAATTGCACTTACGCTCTTCCCAGAAGACTTAGCTCCTGAGTGTTGAGGTGGCACAGTGGGCACTTTATGCCATCAAGGAACGTCTTAAAGGGACATGGAAGGTCCTAGAGGTTACCGGGTGTATAATATACTTTGTATCTTTTTACTTTTATGTACATTATTTTATTACAAAGTGCTTATAAGCTCTGTATTTACTGCATAAAATCATACAAATAGTCCCTGTATGGGTCTGCCCACTGCAGTGTATAGTGTCCTATCTCAGCAGCATGTTGCAGAGAGATGGTCACTGATTGGTTAATATGAGACGCTGAGCATCCAGCCCTACAGAGTCTATGTCCACATACGCTGCAGAGGGCAGACCCATACAGGGACTATTTGTTTGTTTTAGCCAGTAAAAACGGAGCTGCACCTTTAAATATCTCCCTATCCCTGAACTCGTTTAGCCTTCCAGTAATTAATAGGGAATCATCTGGCTGTGATGAGAGGGTAGGGGACCCCACGCGGCTCCTGGTGACACGAGGTGTGGGAGCCGTCCATCACGGACTTCATCTACCAGAACTAGAAGCTTTCAGTGGGGTCTAATAATAGCCCCCCCCCCCCCCGCTGTGACAATACACCAGAAACATCTGTATGGGGGGTGGGGGGGGGGGGAGCAGGAGACCCACCCCCCCCCCCCCCCCAGGTGCATTCACCAATGTTACCCTCTAGTGGGTTAGTTCTGTGCCACGCTCTAGGTTCCCACCACAAAATACTAATCTTACTTTCAGAAATATATTCAACTAAAAACTTGTGGGTCTTAATCTTTTTGGTCAGGAGTCCAGCTGGTATGGGCCTGGGGTCTGGCTGGTTTGGGGTATGGCGAGTCTGGGGTCCGGCTGGTCTGGGTCTGTGGTCCGGCTGGTCTGGATCTGTGGTCCGGCTGGTCTGGGTCTGTGGTCCGGCAGGTCTGGTGTCTGGCTGGTCTGGGGTCCGGCTGGTCTGGATCTGTGGTCCGGCTGGTCTGGGTCTGTGGTCCGGCAGGTCTGGTGTCTGGCTGGTCTGGGGTCCGGCTGGTCTGGATCTGTGGTCCGGCTGGTCTGGGTCTGTGGTCCGGCAGGTCTGGTGTCTGGCTGGTCTGGGTCTGTGGCCCGGCAGGTCTGTGGTCCGGCTGGTCTGGGTCTGGGGTCCGGCAGGTCTGGTGTCTGGCTGGTCTGGGTCTGGGGTCCGGCAGGTCTGGTGTCTGGCTGGTCTGGGTCTGGGGTCCGGCTGGCATAGGTTTGGCGTCCAGAAGATATTTAATTGGGTGACACTACATGTGAGAATCTACACTGTCATCTAGTTTTGTAACTAATACTGTGTTTAATGGACTAGGCGGCTTGCACTGGACTAGGCGGCTTGCACTGGACTAGGCGGCTTGCACTGGCCTAGGTGGCTTGTACTGGACTAGGCGGCTTGCACTGGCCTAGGCGGCTTGCACTGGACTAGGCGGCTTGCACTGGACTAGGCGGCTTGCACTGGCCTAGGCGGCTTGCACTGGACTAGACGGCTTGCACTGGACTAGGCGGCTTGCACTGGACTAGGCGGCTTGAACTGGACTAGGCGGCTTGTACTGGACTAGACGGCTTGCACTGGCCTAGGCGGCTTGCACTAGACTAGATGGCTTGTACTGGACTAGACGGCTTGCACTGGCCTAGGTGGCTTGCACTGGACTAGACGGCTTGTACTGGACTAGACGGCTTGCACTGGCCTAGGCGGCTTGCACTAGACTAGACGGCTTGCACTGGCCTAGGCGGCTTGCACTGGATTAGAAGGCGGCTTGAGATTCAGAGAGATGTCTAATGATGAAACCTTATCAGAACCAACCAATAAATGAGCAAATCCCCATCCCACCTCCTACACATAATAACATTAGCAGAACACGCCCCCTGCTCCAAGTCTGCTCCCGGGTTACTGACGTCTCAATGATCATTAAACTCCTCACAAACATATGAAGTTTTTTTCCAGTGGAAATTTAAAGCAACAGGTGCGCGTCCGACCCCCAACATCGCTCGAAACCACAGAGGAGTCTAATAATAAAAGCCGACACTTCCCCTTTATGTAGAAGAGTCTCGTAAATTATCTGAGACTCCTCGAGTGTTACAGCTATCACCTCTGTGGCTCGAGACTCCACAACGAGCTGGTCTGTCTGATAAAGACAAGATAATGACCCAGGATAAGAGAAGCACAAAGATAACGAGAAGATCTAGGGAGCCCAAGATGGAGCCAGTGATGAGCGGCTCCTTGCAGCATCTTCTGTTGGAGAGATATCAGCCACAAGAGCATCTCTCAGATAAGAGAGCGTCTGGAGGACAAAGATAATCAGGGAGATGGTAGAAAGAGACCCCCCGAGAAAACCAAAAGAGACCACAGATACCTGTCATGCAACCGTCTCACGCTACTTGCATCAGCAGAGAGTGCGGCCGACAGAAAGCTCAATCTGAACATTTATATATGAAACGGCCTCTGTAACGCTCTAATAACGCTCTAATAACGAGAGCGAGAGCTAATTAGTCAGCCATTGTTAATTAAATCCTATTAAATAATTTCAATATTAAGCTGACATTCAAACACCAACTTTTAAGCAGTTGGTTCTACCACCACTAAGGTCTTCATAGATGCTTGTGCCTAGACAGTGCTCTTTGATGGCTGCCTCCCAGCCAGAGCGGATCATCTAAATACCTTAAGAATTGCTATAGCTGATCCCAGTTTAGTTGGGTTATGGATTATTGTACCATACTCTTCCTCAACACCGTTCTAGGCAATGTGCTGGCCGTCGTTAGGCCATGAGCTGGCACTCCTGGCAATCATCTTGTGATGTCAATATGACCATGACATCTTGACATGTCCTCAGGTCCCAAATACGTAATATCCTTCTTGACTGGTGCCCTTGCCATAGATGTTCGACTCAAAAATCACCATATCGAGCTCCTTTATACTTTTAATGTTCTTTATCCCAGTCTTGTACCCCAATTTTCACCATATCGAGCCCTTTTGCCGAGTAACGTTCTTGGCGCTAGTCTTGGATGCCCAGTATAACCATATCGAGCTCACTTGTTCAGTAATGTTCTTGACCCCAGTCTTCTACCCTCATTTTCACCATATTGGGCCATCTTGCCCAGTAACTTTCTTGACCCCAGTCTTGTACCCCCAGTATCAGGATATTGAGCCCAGAGAGGAGCGAGACCCCAGAAGGGGGAGATTCAGAGAGGAGCGAGACCCCAGAAGGGGGAGATTCAGAGAGGAGAGAGACCCCAGAAGGGGGAGATTCACAGAGGAGCGAGACCCCAGAAGGGGGAGATTCAGAGAGGAGAGAGACCCCAGAAGGGGGAGATTCAGAGAGGGGAGAGACCCAGAAGGGGGAGATTCAGAGAGGAGCGAGACCCCAGAAGGGGGAGATTCAGAGAGGGGAGAGACCCCAGAAGGGGGAGATTAAGAGAGGAGAGAGACCCCAGAAGGGGGAGATTCAGAGAGGAGAGAGACCCCAGAAGGGGGAGATTCAGAGAGGGGAGAGACCCAGAAGGGGGAGATTCAGAGAGGAGCGAGACCCCAGAAGGGGGAGATTCAGAGAGGAGAGAGACCCCAGAAGGGGGAGATTCAGAGAGGAGAGAGACCCCAGAAGGGGGAGATTCAGAGAGGAGAGAGACCCCAGAAGGGGAGATTTAGAGAAGAGAGAGACCCCAGAAGGGGGAGATTCAGAGAAGAGAGAGACCCCAGAAGGGGAGATTCAGAGAGGAGAGAGACCCCAGAAGCGGGAGATTCAGAGAGGAGAGAGACCCCACAAGGGGGAGATTCAGAGAGGAGAGAGACCCCAGAAGGGGGAGATTCAGAGAGGAGAGAGACCACAGAAGGGGGAGATTCAGAGAGGAGAGAGACCCCAGAAGGGGGAGATTCAGAGAGGAGAGAGACCCCAGAAGGGGGAGATTCAGAGAGGAGAGAGACCCCAGAAGGGGGGGATTCAGAGAGGAGCGAGACCCCAGAAGGGGGAGATTCAGAGAGGAGAGAGACCCCAGAAGGGGGAGATTCAGAGAGGAGAGAGACCCCAGAAGGGGGAGATTCAGAGAGGAGAGAGACCCCAGAAGGGGGAGATTCAGAGAGGAGAGAGACCCCAGAAGGGGGAGATTCAGAGAGGAGAGAGACCCCAGAAGGGGAGATTCAGAGAGGAGAGAGACCCCAGAAGGGGGAGATTCAGAGAGGAGAGAGACCCCAGAAGGGGAGATTCAGAGAGGAGAGAGACCCCAGAAGGGGGAGATTCAGAGAGGAGAGAGACCCCAGAAGGGGGAGATTCAGAGAGGAGAGAGACCCCAGAAGGGGGAGATTCAGAGAGGAGAGAGACCCCAGAAGGGGGAGATTCAGATAGGAGAGAGACCCCAGAAGGGGGAGATTCAGAGAGGAGAGAGACCCCAGAAGGGGGAGATTCAGAGAGGAGAGAGACCCCAGAAGGGGGAGATTCAGAGAGGAGAGAGACCCCAGAAGGGGGAGATTCAGAGAGGAGAGAGACCCCAGAAGGGGAGATTCAGAGAGGAGAGAGACCCCAGAAGGGGGAGATTCAGAGAGGAGAGAGACCCCAGAAGGGGAGATTCAGAGAGGAGAGAGACCCCAGAAGGGGGAGATTCAGAGAGGAGAGAGACCCCAGAAGGGGAGATTCAGAGAGGAGAGAGACCCCAGAAGGGGAGATTCAGAGAGGAGAGAGACCCCAGAAGGGGGAGATTCAGAGAGGAGAGAGACCCCAGAAGGGGGGGATTCAGAGAGTGAATACGAAAAGAAATATCTATTAACTGATTGAATGCAATGCATTATGGGTCCTTATGGCAGGATATTAATGAGCGATATCAATTAGAGCTCCCCTCCCTCCCCCTCCCCACTTTCTATTTTTTTTGCTGCTTTCAGTTATTTTTAATGTCAGGAAATGGCGGCTGCGCCGAGAGGGCGATCGCTGAGCTTTTAATATAAATTAACGAATTAATTCCGTGTTAATAGGCTCTGCGCGCCCCCCCCCCCCCCTCCTCCAGACCCCAGGTGCTGTAATCAGAGTTAAAATAAAACGACGCCCCCGTGCAACTCGCTCATTTGCATAATTAACGGCTGCCGGCAGCTAATGAGCGAGAGATTATTGGGAAGAAAAGATACGAAATGAGGGAAAAGCCCGAGAAGGAAAGTGGGTGCCGGGCGAGTGGGGGGCCCAGGGGTCACTGTGTGCCCAGTAATAGAGCGCACAAATCATTGCATTAAGAAGTCTTTATAAGCTCTTTGTTTACTGTCTAGGTTCAAACAAATAGTCCCGGTATGGGTCTGCCCTCTGCAGCCT
The DNA here is from genome assembly GCA_027410445.1 of Discoglossus pictus. Lineage (NCBI taxonomy): Eukaryota > Metazoa > Chordata > Amphibia > Anura > Alytidae > Discoglossus > Discoglossus pictus. The sequence goes on from JAPZIH010001033.1 coordinate 54,642, forward strand.
ATGCAGACACAGACTCTGTAGGGTTGGATGCGCAGCTGCTCAGAGATGGTCAATGATAGGTAAGTCTGAGACACAGCAAAGCAAGTACAGCACAGTCTGTGTATTCATGAGCTGCAGAGGGATAACACATTTAGTTGTCGTAATTGCGAGTTTGTTGGTAACGCTATGTTAAAAGTTACAGGTTGCGCATGGGCAATGAGCGCGGAAGATGCTCATTGCGGGGCTCGCGATGAGCGATGAAGGCGCTCATTGTGAGGCCCGAAAGTTGTGGGTTTGCTGAGGTCTGCAATGAGCAACGAAGGCCCGTAAAGTAGAGGGTGGAAAGGCTTGCAATGAGCGCCAAAGGCGTTCATTGAGAGCCCAGCGATGGGCGTGAAGGCATTCATCGCGAGGCCCGCAAGTTAGAGGGTGGGAGAGGCGCTCTATGCAAGGCTCGCAAGGGAGGCTCCGAATGTCTTCAGAGCTATGGGCTTTAAAAATAAAATGCTGCCATTTTCTTTTGAGCCCGTAACTCGGCAGTGGTTGGGAAGCCGCCAAACGACGCCAATTGAATAAAAAATTAGCCGCCAACCTCACTGTTGGGCTCCCTGCCTCCTCCTGAGTTACGGCCTTGAAAAAAATGGCGGCGTTAAACCTGTACATTTTTTTCAAGCCCACAAGGCTTGGCGCAATAGTGAGAGGGGGGAAGAGACACAGGGGATGGAGAGAAGGGTAAAGAGGCACAGGGGAGGGAGAGAAGGGGAAAGAGACACAGGGGTGGGGAGAGAGGGACAAAGACACAGGGGAGGGAGAGAAGGGGAAAGAGACACAGGGGATGGAGAGAAGGGTAAAGAGGCACAGGGGAGGGAGAGAAGGGGAAAGAGACACAGGGGTGGGGAGAGAGGGACAAAGACACAGGGGAGGGAGAGAAGGGGAAAGAGACACAGGGGAGGGAGAGAAGGGGAAATAGACAAAGGGGAGGGTGAGGGGGGAAGAGACACAGGTGAGGGAGAGAAGGGGATAGAGACATAGGGGAGGGAGAGAAGGGGAAAGAGACACAGGGAAGGCCGAGAAGGGGAAAGAGACACAGGGGAGGGAGAGAAGGGGAAAGAGAGACAGGGGAGAGAGAGGGGGAAAGAGACACAGGGGAGGGGTGAAAGAGACACAGGGGAGGGAGAGGGGGTAAGAAACACAGGGTAGGGAAGAGGGGAGAAAGAGACACTGGGGAGGGAGATAAGGGGAAGAGACACAGGGGAGGGGTGAAAGAGACACAGGGGAGGGAGAGGGGGTAAGAAACACAGGGTAGGGAGAGGGGAGAAAGAGACACTGGGGAGGGAGATAAGGGGAAGAGACACAGGGGAGGGAGATTGGGGGAAAGAGACACAGGGGAGGGGGAAAGAGACACAGGGGAGGAAGAGGGGGGAGAGATACAGGGGAGGAAGAGGGGGGAAATAGACACAGGGGAGGGAGAGGGGGTAAGAAACACAGGGTAGGGAGAGGGGAGAAAGAGACACTGGGGAGGGAGATAAGGGGAAGAGACACAGGGGAGGGGTGAAAGAGACACGGGGGAGGGAGAGGGGGTAAGAAACATAGGGTAGGGAGAGGGGAGAAAGAGACACTGGGGAGGGAGATAAGGGGAAGAGACACAGGGGAGGGAGATTGGGGGAAAGAGACACAGGGGAGGGGGGAAAGAGACACAGGGGAGGAAGAGGGGGGAGAGATACAGGGGAGGAAGAGGGGGGAAAGAGATACAGTGGAGTTATGGGCTTGCGCATACCGCGGCCAGCAATGAGGCGCTCATCACGTGGCACGTAAAGTAGAGGCGGGGGGGGCTTGCATTGTGTGGCAAACAGCATTGCGAGGCTTCAAATTGTATTGCTGTCATTTTTGACAGGCAAGTCGCTAGTAACAAATACGCTCAATACTCGGGATTCTTTTTACTTAAGATCTTGGATAATGCATTGTATTATTATTACTATTACTATTATTAGTAGTAGTAGTAGTAGTAGTAGTAGTAGTAGTAGTAGTAGTATCATATATATAGTTGTGGATCTGCAAGGTTGTCCGGACCGCTTACGATGTTGGTCACGCTTTGCGAGCCTTGTGCAGCAAGGCGAACCCAACGCAGGACTTATGCTGCAATGCTCATCGCAAGGCCCGTGGGACTTTGCCGCAACCACAAGCCTTGCAAAGCGAGGCGAGCAGTTGAGGCTTGCGGGCCCTACGAGCCAACTTTAACTTCCACACCACAGAACTGCAAAGGCCGCCAAAAAGCGCCAAATAATAAAAAAAAAGAAACTTTCCGCACTCACACACAGCACAGGGGGAGCCGGGGAGCCGGGGAACCAAGGAGCCGGGGGACCGGAGAGCCAGCGAGCCGGGGGGCCGGGGAGCCAGGGAGCCGGGGGGCCGGGGAGCCGGGGGGCCGGGGAGCCAGGGAGCCGAGGTGCCGGGGAGCCAGGGAGCCGAGGTGCCGGGGAGCCAGGGAGCCGAGGTGCCGGGGAGCCAGGGAGCCGGGGGGCCGGGGAGCCGAGACCTAAGCAAGAAAAAAAATGGCTGCCAAAAAAACGCAAACATGACGAAAACAAGGCTGAAGGACGTAAAAAGTGCGCAGAGGGCCTCAGCCTCGCATTGTGTGGCAACAGCATTGCCCGCCTTACTATTTTATTCCCGTCATTTGTGACGAGCAATTTCCTAGTATTTATATAGTATAACAGAGTGCTTGCTGGTACTATGTTAGTTGCTCTGATCTTTCCTTCTTCCTCATTGGTTGCCTCTCCTCAGTCACCTGCATCTCTGCACCAATCAAACATGGTAAAACCCTACATGGATACAACTATCAAGCATACCCCCCCCCCCCCCCCCAGCATTGCAGCCCTTCACAACCTATCACATGTCATGGCTTATCTGCTCTTTAGATTGTAAACTCTCAGGTTTAACCCTAACCCCTAACCCTAATCTAACCCTAAACCTAAAGCTAAGCCCTACCCTAGCCTAAACCTAACTCTAATCCTAAACCTTACTCTAATCCTAAACCAAACTCTAATCCTAAACCTTACTCTAATCCTAAACCTTACTCTAATCCTAAACCAAACTCTAATCCTAAACCTTACTCTAATCCTAAACCTTACTCTAATCCTAAACCAAACTCTAATCCTAAACCTTACTCTAATCCTAAACCAAACTCTAATCCTAAACCTTACTCTAATCCTAAACCTTACTCTAATCCTAAACCAAACTCTAATCCTAAACCTTACTCTAATCCTAAACCTTACTCTAATCCTAAACCAAACTCTAATCCTAAACCTTACTCTAATCCTAAACCAAACTCTAATCCTAAACCTTACTCTAATCCTAAACCTTACTCTAATCCTAAACCAAACTCTAATCCTAAACCTTACTCTAATCCTAAACCTTACTCTAATCCTAAACCAAACTCTAATCCTAAACCTTACTCTAATCCTAAACCTTACTCTAATCCTAAACCAAACTCTAATCCTAAACCTTACTCTAATCCTAAACCTTACTCTAATCCTAAACCTAACTCTAATCCTAAACCAAACTCTAATCCTAAACCTAACCTAACCCTACTTTAACCCTAATACTAATTTAGCCCTTACTCTGACCCTAATTTAACCCTAACATAACCCAACCCTTAAACTATCACTAATCTAACCCTAACTCCTAACCTAATCCTAAACTTAACCTTAACCTAACCCTACTCCAACCCTAACTTAACCCTTACCCTAACTCTAACCCTAACCACTAATCTAACCATAAAACTAATCCTAACCTCTAACCCAATCCTAATCTAATCTAATCTTTAACCCTAATGTAACCCTAAACCTGACCCTAACCCTGCTATAACCCTAGCCTAACCCTAATCCTAGTCTTAACCCTAAACTCCTACCCCTAGCCCTAACCTAATGCTAACCAAAGCCTAAACTCTAAACTATTCCTAACCTACAGCCTTATTAAATTGTGATTCAGCCAATTGAATCGGGCTCTATATAAGGTCAGGGCGTATTATAGTTTGTGATCTTCTCTCCAAAAGCGAGGTCTCACTAACTAAACACTTCTGTAATAATAATACGCTCTGAGGTTATATAGAGCCCGATTCAATTGGCCAAATCGCAATATAATAAGGCTGTAATATGCCTAAAACTAATCCTAACCCTGGAATCTGTTGTCGATATATATATAAGATCTATTAACTCTCCATTCTCAATGTCCACCAAAGTATCATGGAGGCCTCCAAACACCCCAGAAACGTCATTTTTTGATAATAATTATCTTTATGCTCTTAGTCAGACTCAGAGTTTTAAAATCAACTTTTTCATTGTACAGTGGAAAAAAAAGCCCCCTCCCCTGCACCCCCCTCCCCTGCATCCCCCTCCCCTGCATCCCCCTCCCCTGCACCCCCCTCCCCTGCATCCCCCTCCCCTGCATCCCCCTCCCCTGCACCCCCCTCCCCTGCATCCCCCTCCCCTGCACCCCTCCCACTTATCCCGCTCCCTTGCACCTCACCTTCCCTGTACTCACCTCCTCTGCGCCCCTCTCCACTTCGCCCCCTCCACTTTCCCCCCTTCCCTGCTGCCCCCTGCCTGTGCTCCCCTCTCCTGCACCCCTCACCCGTTCAACCCCCTCCCGTGCACCCCTCTCCACATCACCCCTTTCCCTGCTCCCCCCTGCCCTCTGCTCCCGTCTCCCCTTCACCCCCCTTTACTGCACCCTCCTCCACTTTACCCCCTCCCCTGCTCACTCCTGCCCTGTGCTCCCCTCTCCTGTGTCCATCTCCCCTTCACCCCCTCCCCTGCACCCCCTCCACTTAACTTCCTGTCCTCTGCTCCCCTCCCCTGAGCCTCTCTCCCCTTCACCACTCTCCCCTGTGTCCCCCTCTCCTTCATCCCCTTCCCTTCACCCCCTCCTGTGCGCCCCCTGCTCTCCATATATACCACCATACTTAATGCCTCTCTGCTCTCCCCCCCAATCGATGTCTCTCTCTGACCTCCCCATTCAATGTCTCTCTCTGACCTCCCCATTCACTGCCTCTCTCTGTGCTCCCCCATTCCCTGCCTCTCTCTACCTTTCATTCCCTGCCTCTCTCTGCCCCCCCATTCGCTGGCTCTCTCTGCCCCCCGCCCCATTTGCTGCCTATCTGTGCCCCCCCCCCCATTTGCTGCCTCTCTCTGCACCCCCCCCCCCCCCCCGATACTAGGGGCCTCATTCTAATGCGATTCAGCCAATTGAATAGGGCTCTATATAAGTTTCTAGTTCGGGATCTTCTATCTAAAGCGAGGTCTGAGCTTATATAGGGCCCTATTCAATTGGCTGAATCACATTTGAATGAGGCCCTCAGAGCTTCTCTAAATGTATAATTGAAACTAAATGAAGTGTAAAGTGGGAGCGGCGACCTCGATCGTGTCCTCTCGTGACCTGTCCTCGCAGCCTCATTACCCCCCGGAGATCTCTGGGTGTTTGCACCGGCTGCAACGGACGGCCCTGGCCTAGGGAGTCAGAGGGCTCCAAGCAATCTCAAATTGTCTGCAACCAATCAATATAATATACTATGTATCTATTTACTTTTATGTACTTTATTTAGCCTGTCAGTGACCTCTCTCAAGCAGCACGTTGGCACTGATTGGTTACAAATTTTCCTAATTGGTTTCTCCTCTCTGCAGCACATGAAGACAGTGAAGTTTTATGGACAAGATGTGCAGTGTTTCATAGTAACCAATCAGTGGCTACGTGCTGCTTGAGAGAGGTCACAGACAGGCTTATTGGAAACATCACAGTCTGTGTATTCATGAGCTGCAGCAACCAAACAGGTACAAATGGAGGGGACATTGAAAAGGACCAATAGGAATGTGCCGGAGGGTCCCCACCGGATGGAGGCATGTTCTTATCTCTATGGAAGGTTGTCTGCCTGACACATACTGTGGGGGCGTGCTTATCAGGATAGGATCAGACAGTCCTTTTTGCACATTATCAGGCATGCTTAAATGCATTACCTGTGTTTGACTCCACCCCTGGAAGGTTATCTCACATATCTATTACTCTTTCATACAGTGGGGATGATAAGCATGCCGACTTAGATCAGAGCAATGATCCTGGTGAGCTATAAACATGAGCTTTGCAGGTAGACACAATGTACACACTAGATGGACCTATTATTGCCATGAAATTAGTTCTATTTTCATTTAAATGTCATATTTGAAAAATGTGATAAAAAGAAAATATTGATAATAATAAAATATTAAAAAGAATGCTACATTTGTAACATTTCTCTACAATGGAACGTTTCTGAGCTGATTTTTTCTGCAGCTTTCCCAGGATGGGGTTAATCCCTGCGCTCTTTATATTCCTGCCCTGCGCCCCTTTAATCCTCATGCAGTTTATAAACGTCATTAAGTCGCGGTGGGTCTGTAATTGGATTGAGGGCTTAATTAACAATTAATTAAATAGAATATAAATGGCAGCCGCCGACGCAGAGGATGAAACGGACGGCGTGCGTGGGGCACCATCTGGTGGCAGTAACTGGAAACAACCATTAAAATCATTCGGTTTCTGCGCCATCTTGTAGAGCCATCAAAATCAAGTAGAAAATGTGTAAAATGTGCATTGCGCTCATAGGGAAATCCTCACAGGTCCTGCAAGGACCATAAAATACAATCCTTTACGGCTTGGGCAAGGAGAAGTTATTGCCGTTTAAAGGGCGCTTGTGATTTTTAGTACTTGCAGGGCCTTCCCAGTGAAGGAAGCTAAACATTACCGTTATATGCACACCGGGTTATAGAAAAACTTTTATAAAACAGTAAATTACCAATTTAAAAAAAAATATATAAAAATCACTTGTCCATTTAAAGGGCCAGTACACAATGAAATAACACATGCGTGAAAAAGTCTGATTAAGAGCATAATAAGACATTGGTAAAAGTTGTGAATCAGTTTATTATTTAATGGGACTTTATCTTGGAAAAAGAAAACACTTTATGAATCAGATCCCCCCCAAAAACTTTCTATGATCATTATCTGTTCCTGCAAAAGAATGTCTAGATCCCTTCTTTAGAGTGTAAGCTCTTGGGCTCGGCTCCATATGATTATCACTGATTTGCCGGTCTCTCTGTTACTGACCAATGAGATAAATATTATAAAGTAATAACCCCCCACCTTAATGAAGCTGTGAGCTATACCATGTAGGGTCACCCATGATGGACAGGTCATAGCAGAGATGTCAGACAAATCGTGGTACACTGGAGAAGGATCCGGCAAACCCACTCTGATATCTTTGTTAAGAAAACCTCATGGATGAGCCCAACCACACACAAGATGTCCCTGGGTGCTGCGGTTCATAGGGTCATGGAGAATCGGACTCGACTGAATGACTGAATAACAGAGTAATAACCCACACTCCTCCCAAATCCTGGCCTGTGCATTGAACGCACAGATAATCAGAATATATGATTCCTTTCAGCTACAGGAATGTGAATCATAGGCTTTAACTAATAGATGCATCCAACACGTCTATTATATCTACCTAATATCGCAACCATAAAGACAGACAGAGGGATAGTTAGATAGGGACAGATCGTCTCTAAGTAGATAAAATGGGCACACTAGATGGGCTTTTTGGATCTTACCTGACTCTCTTTTTTGCTTTCATAGAGATACATTGTAGATTACCCCCCCCCGTATATACATATCTCCCACCCACTCCCAGGGCCACGTCTCCCACCCCCCACACAGAGGGTCCTGGACAACGTCCCGTGACAAATCCCCCTAATACCCCTCACATGTGCTCAGATCTTTATTCACTGTGATATAAACTCTCCTAATACTGTTTACACAGCAGATATAAACACTTGGACTGAGTATGAGAGAGCTGTGAGAGACCTCCGAGAGACCGCCGGGGGGGGAGGGGGGGTGAGAGGAAGAGAGACGGCTGGGGAGGGGGGGAGAGATAGGGAGTGAGACTGCTGGGGGGGGGGGGGGAGGATAAGAGAGATCACTGAGAGAGACCAACGGGGGGGGGGGGAGAGGTAGAGAGAGGGAGAGAGAGGGAGAGAGGCTGCTGGGGGTGGGGGAAAGAGTGAGAGAGACTGCTGGGGGGGAGGGAGAGAGGCTGAGAGAGACTGCTGGAGAGGGGGGGGAGAGAGACTGCTGGGGGGGGAGAGAGATTCTGCATGAGATTGCTGGGGGAGGAGGATAAGAGAGATCACTGAGAGAGACCGCCGGGGGGGGAGAGAGACTGCTGGGGGGGGGGGGGGAAGTGTAATAGAGTACTGTCAAGGGGGGGGGGAGGCTGAGATATATCTTTTTTAACTATAATATGCAGTGGAATCTTCCATTTTAGTTTCTTTTGATCAACTCCCTCAGGTGGGATGAGACATTACATGCATTTAAAGCTCATATCTGCACAATGGGAATGTGGCAGCTAAAACTGCCATGGCTTTGATCTGAGAATTGCAAAGTGCATTAGTTTGCTATGATGCAGATAAAAAGAAGATAATTGCAGATAAAAGTTAAAAATGATGAGTGGATCCAGATAAGATCTCTATTCACTTATGTTGAAAACTGCACATTTGGTAATAGAATTAGATGATGTATTGTGTTTTATCCAGTTATTTAATCCATTATATGGGTCTGTCATCCAATAATTTCTATCATTTCTATCATTGTTTTTATACAAAAATGGATTAAAATTTTTTAAAAAAACATTATTTTCAATGAAAAAAGATGCCTCAAAATCTCATTGAAAACTGTCCCCTAATCTGACTTCCCTCCTCCCAAAATCCGCAGCCGGGTCAGTGTAATTTCTATTATTTATTTAAATACATTGTTTACAAATAAATGTATCAAAAAGTGTTTATATTGACAAATAAATATAATTGTGTTCAGTTGTTACTAACATAATAAATGAAGTGGAAGTGTTAGATAACTGAGCTTAAAAGCTGCTAATTTGGGTATAAATTATCTATACAGATCTCATTCATTCTAAATGTCCTTATCTAGGACATCACAATGGGGAATAATGACACGGACTGGTAACAATGTAACTTCTCTGTAAATATTACATTTATCCAACAGTTCTTCTTTAGAGATATTCCGGGCCCTAGATAAAGAGACTTAGAGTCAGGTGCTGTATGTTAAAAAAATCCAACTTTAGTTTAGTTGTATATCTATTTTCTGACCTTTTCTGTGTCCCTTTGAAGCGCCGCACACTGTAATATTTATAATAGAAGAACTAGACTTCATCACTCTATTGTATTTGGTTTTAATGATGACGGACGTTGTGTTTATGTTCTGAAATTTAGGATGAACCGTGGATTTCTGTAAGATCTCTATTCACTTCTGTTGAAAGCTGCACCTGCTCATGTTATTAGTTTGTGACATTTCTTACAAACGTGGGACGTTTTTCCCAAACTCCAGCTGGAGTAGAGCCAACGAGCGCAGACATTGGGCCAAGAAATGAAACAGAAGTCGCTAATCGGCACTTGCACGGAGCGCGTTTAATTGGCATTATCTATCACCGAAGGCGTTTTGATTATTAATGGGGCCCCTGTGATGTTGGGCCCCACGGGGCTGATCCTCTTGTGCTGCACCTTCGCATGGAGCCTCAAGTCCCCCCCCCCCCCGCTCCCACACAACAGCTGCTCCCCTGAGCAATTACTGCAGACATCTGGCGGGGGGGGGGGGGGGGGGCTGCAATTAAAGGCACGGCGGGGGGGGGGGGGGGGACAGGTCGGATGTACATTGATAGAAAGAAACAGAATTACCTGGGAATCCCATCACTAGGACTCAGTGGGAGATATTCACTAAATGTCGCCGGGACGGATAGACCCACTTGGGCATGATCCTTATCCGGGGCTTCCATCCCATGACCCTCCCACCGCCACTAAGAGCGCAGCTTAAGCAGAGAAGCCAAGCGATGTCTGCCCACGGTAAGGCTGCACATGATATCACATATAATAGTTGTCGCCGCGCTTTGCGAGGGACGCAGTTCTGGCCGCATTTGGAGGCTCTGCGCCGCCTCACTCCCGGGAAAACAAAACCACAGAAAAGCGCGACTAAAAAAAAAACATGCTGCGGGACTTCGAAAAAAAAACAATACGAGGTCACAAAAATACGAACTTAAAAAGCGAAACGCGTACATCAAAAAACACAAAAACCAAGGAAAAATAAGACAAAAATAACAAAAACATCACACACAGCTTGGGGGACAGCCAGGCGTCTGGGCGCGAGGTTGCACGCGAATCAAAGTCGATTTTAAGCAGTTTCGCCACTTGAAAATCGGCTAAGCGAGAAAAAAAAATGGCGGCCAAAAAAAGGTGTAAAACGAGGCTACATGACTCTGAAATGCTCAAAACACCGCCAGGCGCGTCCGACTTTTGCCAGAGACGTCCGAGGTACAAAAACACACGGTTAGGAAGCACGGAAAATGCTCGCGACCCGCGTAGCAAATAGACAAACAACGCCATTTTACAACAATAACACACTACGAGGAGCAAAGGTATTTAATAATCGTATTGCGCCGTCATTTTTGCCGGGCAAGTCGCTAGTAGGAAATAATAATATCAGTCCTACTGACTGCACTTGCACTAAGGAGTGCCACATTCCTATTACAGAAGCTGTACTCTCTGTAATCCAGGGTCACGAAGATGAACAGAACAAAGATGGCGGTGAGAGAGAGTAACGATAATAATAAATAGCAATGATACAGGAAGATATAATAATAATAATAATAATAATAATAATAATAATAATCGTTATTTATAAAGCCCCAGCATTTTTATTTACAAACTAGAATAAAGTACGGTGGGTGCAATTAGATCCCTAGTCCGAAGAGCTTACAATCTAGAATCCCTTTTGCCCAATATCAAGTCTAGTTCTTCAGTAGAGCTCTCTATTACTATGAGGTCTTTTCAGGTGCTGAAGAGCTCACCCGCTGACCCGTCCGCTCCCTCACACAGTAATTGCCCGTGATTGACCACCTCCCGGCCCCCCCGGCCCCCCGGCCCCCCCGTGCCCAGTAAAAGCCGCCGCCTGTTATTTTCGGCCACTTTTCGCCTTTATTACTTGTCACTTTCTCAGCTCCTGTCGCCAAACGTTTCGGTCAATTGAGCAAATTAAACAGCTTTAAAAAGTCATTAGGGAGAGGGGCTGTCAGACCCCCCCCAGGACCCCCCCCCCCCCACCGCCCCCACTAATAAATCAGCCCCAGCCTGACAGCTTCTGGGACTCTAGTGCTGAGATTACCATGTCTGGGAGAGACCTCGCTTATAGTCTGGGGGGGCACTAAGAGATCCCCCCACTGACAGCCCCCCCAACTAACAGCCTCCAAATAACAACCGCACTAACACCCCCACTAACAGCCCCCCACTAACAGCCCCCACCCACTAACAGCTCCCCTCCCTAACAGCCCCCCACTAACAGCCAACCCACTAACAGCTCCCCTCCCTAACAGCCCCCCACTAACAGCTCCCCTCCCTAACAGCCCCCCACTAACAGCCAACCCACTAACAGCCCCCCACTAACAGCCAACCCACTAACAGCCCCCCACTAACAGCTGCCCCCACTAACAGCCCCAATTAACAGCCCCCCACTAACAGCCCCTCACTAACAGCCAATCCACTAACAGTCCCCCTCCCTAACAGCTGCCCCCACTAACAGCCCCAACTAACATCCCCCCACTAAACAGCCCCCCACTAACAGCTGCCCCCACTAACAGCCCGAACTAACAGCCCCCACTAAACAGCCCCCCACTAACAGCCCCCCACTAACAGCTGCCCCCACTAACAGCCCCAACTAACAGCCCCCCACTAACAGCCCCCCACTAACAGCCCCCTTCCCTAACAGCCACCCCACTAACAGCTGCCCCCACTAACATCCCCAACTAACAGCCCCCACTAACAGCCCCCTCCCTAACAGCCACCCCACTAACAGCTGCCCCCACTAACATCCCCAACTAACAGCCCCCCACTAACAGCCCCCTTCCCTAACAGCCACCCCACTAACATCTGCCCCCACTAACACCCCAAACTAACAGCCCCCCACTAACAGCCAACCCACTAACAGCCCCCACTAACAGCCAACCCACTAACAGCTCCCCTCCCTAACAGCCCCCCACTAACAGCCAACCCACTAACAGCCCCCCACTAACAGCTGCCCCCACTAACAGCCCCAATTAACAGCCCCCCACTAACAGCCCCTCACTAACAGCCAATCCACTAACAGCCCCCCTCCCTAACAGCCCCCACTAACAGCCCCCCTCCCTAACAGCCACCCCACTAACAGCCCCCCCACTAACAGCCCCCCCCCACTAACAGCCCCCCCACTAACAGCCCCCCACTAACAGCCCCCCACTAACAGCCACCCCATTAACAGCCCCAACTAGTTCTTAGGAAAAGCCGTAATCAAGGACCAAAAATTACAAGCACCCTGAACATGAAAGCAGCTTGTTGCAATGTCAAATAAATAAATAAACATATTGATACTTTGTATTGATTTCTCTCTATTGTACAGAAAGGGTAGTAGATAAAGGGAAGAGCCGCCCAGCAGATGCCTGGGATCAGCATGCTGAGGGGTCATTCAACCTTGTTAAGTAGATAAAATAAGCAGACTGGATGGGCCTTATATGTCTCCTGTATGCTAATGTGCGGCTCAGAGACCTTGATGGGGGTGGGAGACTGGTGTAACTGCCAAATAATATTGGGGTTCTTGATTTTGGCCACTACAGAGATAGACAAGCAGACTGTAATCCTAATTAGTATATCAAAGCAGCTAATTAATATACATGAGATGCTCATTTGCATATAAGGTAGCAATAATAACATGGAATTTCCTAGGACTGATTCACTTTAGAATAAAATGGATAACACAA